>PVJA010002403.1:0-63686 GCA_004027025.1 Myocastor coypus | reverse complement strand
GTGGTCATAGTCTGAATTAAAGGAATATGGAAACCTGGAATCCCTTCCAATGAAAGGGCGATGGGTCTGTGAACTGGCTTAAGTCTATGGATTGGATAAGAGGCTATGTATCTTGGTTTTGAATCAAGTCAGTTTTTGCCATCAGACTTAGTTAGCCTTTATATCCAGTATGATTTCAGGCTGCCCATCTCATCTGTCCTTTGAAATCTAGTAATCAGCTAAGCATTACCACCAATCCCAATGAGTGAAAGCACTCTTATGCCACAAAATCCCACTACAGCTTATATTTGCTGTATTCTATTCCTGTATGTGTTTCCAATATTTCCACAGAAATTAGCCAAAGACACTACAACATCTCCCGTGATCAACACAAGCCTCTAAAGGGGAGCTTCAGTTGTCAAAATCTCTCCTCCCAAGGCACTTTCTAATGTATCATGAAGGTGATATCTCCTCAGACACCTGCAGGAGATGAGGAATGATGAATCAGATCTGCTACAGCATTGCCACCTCCAAGTCTTGGGATTCATTTCTTCATAAAATGTCAGGAACTTTTGGCATCTTGATCCTTGGATACAGGCTAGTATTGAATCTAGCCACAATAAGTCAATCTAACAGAATACTTATTTATGCTATTCTGAGATAAATAAGCAAAACACATGAAATTCTAAATTCTGAGTAAGTGTACATTTATTGATAAATTTAGCAGAGTTATCTTTTACTTTGTCCATCTCAGTTGAACACCATTATTCTGTCTCCATAATGCTATTTGTATGTGTCTCTACTTTGCTGAACCAATCAGAAGCCAGAGGCAAGGATTCCCCCATTAGAGTCTATAAATGTCAGAGCTCAGAACAGACAGGAAACAAGGTTAGAAAGAAGGTGTGGAGACTCATAGAATAGTCAGCGTAGGTATATACTCAGATATTGAACATATTACATTTGAAATGGCTCATAGCTATCTGAGAAGAGATGGTAAGTAGACAGTTGGTTAAATGAGTCTGAACTTTTGGTTAAGGTAAGAGCTAGGAATGCAAAATATATTTTTCATAGAAATATTTTTACCAATGGTCTTTCCATTCAAAAATATTGCATCTTCTTCTATTTGGTAAAGTGTTCTTTTATGTCTCTTGATAATACTTCTTTAGGTAGGCTTGGGATTTTTAAAACTTGTTCAACAGAACTCAGAAAGTATTTACCAAGTATGTATTATGATTCAGGCAGTGTGCTAGACTAGACAAAGTAGAAGTTATTGATTTTGGCCCTATAGAACTCACAGTGCTAAAATTTAGCAGCTAAAGTGTGGATAGCAGTGGATGATAATTTTTGGAATTTCTTTCCTTTACCCCAGTAGAGCACTTCATCTCTAGCACTTTCCCAAAGTACTCAGTGTCTGGAGTCAACTTAGCTGCCACAGGTCGCCACTGCCAAGTCTTGGATGGCAAGGGGGTCCTGCGGGCTGCTTATTGTGTCATGTGGATTGTGAGCTTAGTGTGATATCTCTGCTATTTTAATTACCAAAGCACACCTGGATAACTTTATAAAAAGACTTGAGACTTGCTAAGGCAGGAAAACAGCAAATAAACTCACTCATCTATCAATTCCACCTTTTCCTCTGAGAATCGACTTCCAGTCACCTCTTTCTCTATCCGACCCTTCCCAATAAATAGGAAAGAAAAACTTTAAGATTACATTCATTTCAGTTCCGTCTCTTAACGGATCTAAAATGTGTTTTTCTCAATAATAAAAAAAAAATTCCAAAAAGAAAATTACTGAAGAAGAAAAATATCTTGCCCTAAAGACATTGAACTTCAAAAGATTACTGAAAACATAATGAACACTTAATTGTCTTGCTTTTGTATTTCATAGAGAACGGTCAGTCCTTAGCTATCTGGAACCTAGAACATTAACCACCAAGATTGTTAGAGGTCTACATAACAAAACTGGCTTTCTTTCAGTAGAAAGAGACCAACTCCTGTAAAAGGTCATAAATCTCAAAGATGGGGTACAGCAGACAAGATGCAATTATTTGAAGATGAATGAATCAAAGAAAAATATCTGGGGTTTCCTTATACTTATATCCTTACCATTCTTCAATTAATAAGCAAATAGAGCTTCTCCAATAGCTGAAAAATCTGCACAAAAAGCAATTCTCAAAACACAGTGACACCATAGATGTTCCTCCTCCTTCCTCTCCTTTGCTCCCATTCCTTTCTTGTCTTCCTCTTTCCTGCCTTTCATCCTTTCTTATGTTCTTTCTTTATTCTTTTTTTTTTATTTTTTATTTATTTATTTATTTTTTTGTCTTTTTGAGACAGGGTCTCGCTATGCAGTTGAGGCTGGCCTTGAGCTCACTTTTGTAGCCCAGGCTGGTCTCGAACTCGCACCAATCCTCCCGCCTCAGCCTCCCGAGTGTTGGGATTACAGGCGTGAGCCACCACGCCCGGCTTCTCTTTCTTTATTCTTTATCTCAAAATTGCTCCTGCAAAAAACTATTTTCTTTTTTAATTTATATATTAGGAACAGAGTCTCACCATGCAGCTAGAACTCTTACTGGTACTCCTGTTTTCAGCCTCCCCAGTGCTGAGATTACAGGTGTACACCACCACATTTGGTCTCTGTAGCAGGCTCAGTGAACCTGGGTGTGGGGCCAGTGCCAAGTGCAGTCCTAGGGATCAAACCCTGGTTCCCACTTTTGCCTAAACAGTGTTTAGTCCACTGAGCTATCTCACTGGCCCTGCAAAATGCTATTTTCAATTCTCTTTTTAAATACATTCCATTTTATTTCTTTGAAAGCAAAAGCATTTTTACTAGTGTATGTTTGCAATGCATAATTGTGACATTTAAGAGATTGGTGTATGTATATGGTATATCGTAATCATTTTCAATCCCTGAACCTCATTCTCTCTCACTTTCCCCTTCTCAATCCTTTTCCCTATCTCCAAAACATCTGTCTTTCTTGTATTTTACCACATCATCTTTATTTCATATATGTATTTATTTATGTTTTAGGTTTCTCATATCAGAGAAATCGTGAAATGTTTAACTTTCTGCCTGACATTTCATTGAGCACCCTGGTCTCAATTTCCACCTGTTTTCCTGGAAATTACATTATTTCATTCTTTATGGCTGAATAATTTTCCACATGTGGGCACACCCAACTTTCCATGTCCACTGATCCCTCGATGGGCATCCTAGGCTCTTTCCAATGCTTAGCTAATGTGAATTATGCTACTAGACACAGAGGTATGCATGTATGACTAGAATATGACATATTGCTTTAGCTTTTGCCTGAAAATACTCAGAAGCAGTACAACTAGCTCACATGAAATTATTTTTAGTTTTTTGAGGATTCTCCATACTGGTTTCCACCATGTTTGTATTATCCAGTATTCCTCCCTGCCCCCCAATAATGCTGACAGGTTCTTTTTCCCCTACATCCTCACCAACATGTGTGTGTGTGTGTGTGTGTGTGTTCATTTTGTGTATGTGTATGTTCTTGATGTTAGATTATGACTGGGTTAACATACTCTCAGAGTTGTTTTGGTGAACATCTTTCATGTATTTATTGGCCATTTTCACTTCTTTTGAGTAATATCTATTTGGGTCATTTCTGGTTTTTTAAATTATATATATTTTACATATTAATCCTCTCTGAGGAGAGTAGCTCACAAAAATTTTCTCTCACTTTATAGGCTGTATTTTCACTCTGTTGATTGTTTCCTTTACTGTAGAGAAGCCTTTTAATTTTTTTTATTTTATTTTTATTTTTATTTATTTATTTATTTATTTATTTATTTATTTATTTATTGTCTTTTTGAGACAGGGTCTCTCTATGCAGTTCAGGCTGGCCTTGAGCTCACTTTTGTAGCCCAGGATGGTCTCGAACTCACACTGATCCTCCTGCCTCAGCCTCCCGAGTGCTGGGATTACAGGCATGCGCCACCACGCCTGGCAAGAAGCCTTTTAATTTGATACAATCCCATTTGCTGATGCTTGATATTATTCCTGTGTTATTATAGGAAGTCTTACCTGTCTGTGTCTTCAAGAATTTATCTTTTTACTTTCCAATAGGCTTCCATTTTTATATCTAGGTTTTCGATCCTTTTTAACTTGATTTTAGTACAGGGTCAGACACAGGGTCTAGTTCAATCCAGTTTTCCCAGCATCATTTATTAAGGAGGCAATCTTTTCTCCAATATATGTCTTTGCCTGCTTGTAAAGAAATCAGATAGCTAAAGGTTCATGAGACTCTGGATCTTCTGTTTTACTCCATTGGCCACAAGTCTGTGCTGGTACCAGTGCCATTCTGGTTTTGTTACCACAGCTTTGCAGTATAGTTTGAAATCTCTTATTGTGATGGATCCTCACTTGCTCTTTTTGCTTAGGATTGCTTTTGGTATTTTGGATCTCCTCTAGGTCCACCTGAATTTCAGGACTGTTTTTTTCTAATTTTGTAGTAAGTGTTGTTGGCATTTTTGTAAGAATTGTATTAAATCTATAGATTACTTTTAGTAATATGGCCATCTTAACAATATTAATTTAACTAATATAAGATCAAGAGATTTCTTTCCATTTTCTGGTATCTTCTTCAGTTTTTTTTTTTTTTTCCTCCCAACTTCTATAGTTCTTATTCCAGAGGCTTTTCACTTACTGGTTTGCTCCCTCCTAGGTATTTAAAACATTTTAAGTCATTGTGAATGGAGTTCTTTCCCTGACTTCTTTTTCGGTGGGCTCATTCCAGTTGTACAGGAGCCTTAGTCATTTGTGTGTGCTGATTTTCTATCATGATTGATAAGAGTTTATTCTTTCATGGAGCTTTAATTTATTTTTGAATGTTGTATTGTAATTAACTCAAATAACATCACAAAAAATTATGTATTCATTGTATTTATATTAATTCATATTTTATTTGATCTTTATATTTATAGTTTTATACTTTAAGTATACTTAAATGGATTAAATTATAGACCCACCAATATTTGTTTTTTAATAAATAATAAAATGGCTAATTTTGTTCTGACATTGCCATTTCAAAAAAGAGGCATGAGCTCATGAATTATGTACACTTCAATCTTACTAAATTTTGCCAAATTGTTCTTTAAGGTATTACACTCTCTTCAGTAGTATATAAAACTTTCTATCACTCATCCCAGCGAACATTTTACATTAGTGAATACTTCCATCCCTGCCAATCTGACATAAAATGACATCTACTGGTTGTTTAACTTGTATTCAGTTGAATAAAGATGAAATAATGCACCTTTTCATTTGTTTATCAGCATTTTGTCTTTTTCTTATACATTAGTTATATATATATATATATATATATATATATATATATATATATATATATATATTTCTCCCAGTCTGTAGACTTTTCCACTTTGTTAATAGTACATGTTATAAATCAAAGGCTTAATTATTAAAAAGCAAATTTATATATCTTTTCTTTGGCTTGTGCTTTTTAAGTTTAAGAACTCCTTCCTTGACTCACAGTCATTACATTATCCACTTATATTCATTTCTCTGGAATTTAATGTTTGGTCTTTCATAAGGCAGTCCCTGATTCAAGTATGAAGTAGGGATCCAATTTTATTTGCTCCAGCATGTTAAATGTTACATTTTACTAACAATTCCTTCCCTCCCCACTAACTTACTGTGCCTGCTCTGTCCTGCATCAAATTTTCATGCATGCATGGGTCTGTTTCTGACTTGGTGTATGCATTAACATCATTTTTTTGCACTTCGAAGTGGTTTCCATACCTTAATTGTAACTTTCTAAGAAGATTCAAGACTGTTGCACAGGCCCCAATCTTTTTTCTTTTCTAACACTGACCTAATGTAAGCCTAGGCTTTCATGCAGAGGAATGACATGGTCTGACTCATCTTTCTTAAAAGGACCACACAGGCTGTTTTGTAAAGAATAACAGTTAATGATTCAGAGACAGAAGAAAGACTTGTTAGAGCCATGTCCCTAAGTAGATGGAAAGGGAGGGGCATCTAGTGGAAACAGGAGGGATTAGCTCTGGAGAGCAACACACAAAGTCTCCCTGTGGGGACAATGCAGAGGAGGGATGTGCAGGTGCTAACAGACACAGCGGAAGTCTGAAAAATTTCTACTGGTTGCTTTGACTGCAGTGAGGTCATCAGCTAAGGGGGAGAATGGAAAAGCAGTTGGTGGAGGTGCTAAGGAAAAGGGAGAAGGTAGAGAATCATTTGCTAGAAAAGGAGAACACTTGGAGCCCACAAGAGAGGTCCTCCATTAATCTGGTGAAGCCAGTCTACATGCCTATGGATTTTCTCCCACTCACATGCACCTGCAGACGGTCGGGTGTAAAGAGCATTCTGGTTTTGCTACTTGAGAAAGCAGAGATGGTAAAGGAGCTGAAAGTACAGATGCTCCTCAACTTAAAATAAGGTTCTGCTTCAATAAACTCACGACAGGTTGGGGTATCATAAAAAAAGGAGTACATCTGTAATCCTAACACTCTGAGAGGCTCAGGCAGGATGACCATAGATTTAAGCCCAGCTTGGGCAACTCAGCAACTTAGTGAGATGCTGTTTCAAATTAAAAAGAAAATTGTAAAGGGAAGGGGGCATATCTGAAGATGCAGACTCTGGGTGTAATTCTTCACATGGCCAAGCAAATGTTTTTCTACTGAATGCATATTGTTTTCACACCGCCAGAAAGCCAAAGTTATAATGGCGAGCAAGGAGTCTAAACTGGGTAAAGAAAGGAAGGATGACATGGGAGTGAGGAGCTGAGAGAAGTGGAGGATCCAGTGTGTTAGAAGGATTTCTGAGGTCAGAGCACCAGAGGGAGAGACAGGACAATGCAAAATGGGGCAGGGAATGGGACACAAGAAATTGTGATAGTGAAAGGGTTGAGCTTCTTGGTAATTTTGAGGTCAACACTGTAAGCAGTGGCCTACACGGCATGCAACTTTGTGGTCACAGAGTTTTCCACTTGGTCTGATGAGCTCATTTTTTTTAGTTTTCTTTTAAACAAGGAGCCTTATACTTTCATTTCACCCCAAGCCCTACAAATCACATAAGCAGCACTGGTTCTGAACATGGGAGTGAGTGAGGAGTGAGTGAGGTAGGTGGAGACAGAATCAGTGGAGGAGCAGAATTCAAGGAATGGAGTTGGAATGTTGGACATCAGTGGGGGCACTGAAATCACTAAGGAATTAAACACGGATTCATATTGGAGACAGCAATGGTGAGTTAGGAGCTTAAAGCATGGAGAGACAAGTCAGAAGACGTCAGCAGGAGGTGGGGCAGGTGAAATGATCTAGGGACATGGGACCCAAAGCTGAGGATTCAGAGAAGCATGGACAGTTCCTCAGAGCGGGGACAAGTGACACCAGGGAGAGGGGTAGTGAGGGGAAGAACCAACCTTGTAGGGAGGTGCAGGGGAAGAAGTAGCATCTTGTGGGTGTGTGCGTGCGGGTACAGGGAAGGCTGATTTCCTTGAGCTAGATAAGGTGGGGGAGGGGCTAAAGAGCTGCTTGAAGCTCAGGCTGGTTTGGTGATGGTGAAACTTAAGTTCCAGGGAGCCCAGCTGAGGGCTTTAGATGTGACTCTGGTGACTATGGTTCATCACTAGACGAATATAAAACCCAAGTGAGGTTTCACAGAATCTTGTGAGATTCAAATGCAAGAGAGAAAAAGGACCCCCAGACTGGGGGTTCTGGTCATGACTGGCAAAGACAAACAAGGGCAAAATGAAATTAGCTCAGTGAATTCAAGGAAGAAAGAGTGGAGGTAAGACTGCAAGTGCCCATGTAGAGAGGGGCTCTCTTGTCGTCATCAGTGGTGACACGGGTAGAAGGCCCAGTAAAATATGGCCTTCATGTAAGTTGAAAAAAAACTGTACTTTTCTTAAACTTTTATAAGTGACACATATAAAACAATTAGAAAATAAGATAGTAAAAATAAGTTTCATGCCCACCCAATAAAACCATAGTCATGTATCTGTCTTTCTTGCTGCCATACAAAATGTGTTAGCTTGAATAGAAATATATTTCTCACAGTTCTAGGGGCTCAAAAGTCTAAGCTCAAGGCTCTAGCAGGTTCAGTCTCTGTTAAGGGTTCGCTCTCTGCTTCTAAGATAGCACTGTGGCTTCCGAAAGAGACAAATGCTATGTAGCCACATGACACAATAGACCAAAGGGCCTGGAAAATCTTAGAAGACTTTCTTTTAATTTAAAATAAGGCCATTAGCTGGGTGTGGTGGCGCACTCCTGTAATCCCAGCACTTGGGAGGCTGAGGCAGGAGGATTGGTGAGAGTTCGAGACCAGCCTGGGCTACGAAAGTGAGCTCAAGGCCAGCCTGAGCTGCATAGTGAGACCCTGTCTCAAAAAGACAAAATAAAATAAAATAAAATAAAATAAGGCCATTAATCCCATTCATGAGTGTGGAATCTTTATAATTTAATCATTTTCCAAGAAACCCTACTTCTTAATACTTATACAAGAACGATTAAGTTTCAACCTGACTTCCCAAGGAACACAAAAATTCAAACACAGCATCACATCATTTAGATACTATTCTCATGGCTCTGCAATCTCTGTAATGCCTTTTGGTAAACACTCCAAAATAAATGCATAAGATACCCTAAGAAAATCAGAAGTAATTTTCTTATGAAGTGTTCCTGTAATGCAACTTGCTATTTCATCTTAAATACTTTGCAATAAAGAAAACCATATTTGAGCCACGTCTGTCTTTATAGCTTAGAGTAATGGCTTTTTGGCTGATATGGAGCTTCCATTTATATAGGGCCAGCCAGATAGCTCAGTAGACTAAAATGCCTGCTTAGGCAGAGTGTGGCGGCCAGGGTTCGATCCCCAGCATGAAGTGCCAGTCCTTCCCCCTGGGGCACACTGAGACAGTGATTGAGATTGGGTGTGGTGGTGCGCACCTGTAATCCCAGTGATTAAAGCATAGAAAGATGAGTGGTAATAAGCCAGGGGTCAGAAGATGTCTGAAGGAGGCTGGGCAGGTGAAATGATCTAGGGACATGGGACCTGAAAACAGGAGGATCACTATGAATCTGATTTGTATAGTGAGACCCTGTAGACCCTGTACTAAATACATTAAAAAAACCTTCCATTTATTAAGTGTTCCATATTCCTTTAGTGAGGATTTCCTTAGGCTTATAAGGTAATAATGTAATTAAAATAAATGTATTTAAGAATTTAACATAGATTACATAATAGTCACATGAAAATGATACAACCAACCAATATGTAGCTTTTGGGTGGATCCCTACTTGAATAATAATTCTTTTAAAAAAATCCAAACTGTGGGATAATTTAATTTAATACAGGTGGACAAAGACTCCTATAAAACATTTTGTTGCTTGCCAGGATATTTGGAGTACCTATTGTCTTAACTGTGCTCCAGGAAACCCCATAAGAGGCACTGGGATTTGAAGTCAATTGCCAAAGCCTCTGGACAGTTGCTGATGAAATCTTCTGGAGAGTGGTACCCAGACCTTAAAACTAGCTTACCAAATTGTCCTGAGGATTAGTCCTTCTGATTCTTTGGCATGGGTGCAGGGGGTGGCATGGAAACAAGAGTTTGAACCTCATCTCAATGTCTTTGACTTGTACTCCACATTCTAATATTTCTGTGAAATCAAAATACATCCAGGACTCAATAGAGACATTTAATATGTACAGCTTTCTCCCAGAAAGCTAGTGTTAGGGTGGTAATATGCGTTATGGTTAATTGATGATATCTCAAAATTAAAGAAATATGAAATTTATTTTATTTCTTGCATTGATAATTGCTAGACTAGGTTTGTTATCTACAGTATGATTAGGTGATTTCGCCCAGGGCTCCGGTTCCAATATGGAGCAAGATACAAGCTATCATTTGTATGGACAAAATTAGCAGCATCCTCTTTGTGTTTTTTTTTTTTTTTTTGTCTTTTTTGAGACAGGGTCTCACGATGCAGTTCAGGCTGGCTTTGAGCTCACTTTTGTAGCCCAGGCTGGTCTCGAACTCGCACCAATCCTCCTGCCTCAGCCTCCCGAGTGCTGGGATTACAGGCGTGAGCCACCACGCCCGGCTAGCAGCATCCTCTTTTAGCTATACTACCTCTAATGCAAGAAGGAGGAAGCCAGGTACCAAACAGTGAAGACACAGCCCAGTGGCACTTTGCAGGCTGTCACAACTTACGGTGAAGTGAAAGAACCGGAGAGGTACACATATCAAGACCATGGGATTGTTTTCCATATCCTCTTCTCTAAAGTCCAGACTGCTGTCTCCTCAATAAATCTCACCATTTCAAAGCCCTGTTTTTTTTTTTCAAATTCCCATGGATGAGAGGGCCTAAAATTGATCATTTTCTTTTGGGATCCAACACTGATGAAGGCATATCATCTTCAAATATACATGAGAATTATGATTTACAAAGTAATCTTTCCACAGGTTTAACAACTGTGTCTACACGTATCGAATCTTCAGAGACAAACATGGATATTTCAACATACAGGTAAGAGTATAGAAGGGCTCCTCCCATAGCAGCACAAAGATCAGGAGGAGAGAATTTAAAATCAGCTGTGTGTGTGTGTGTGTGTGTGTGTGTGTGTGTGTGTGTGTGTGTGTGTAACTGGTGATTGAACTCAGGACCTTGTACTTGCCAGACAGGCACTTGTGTCCCTGAGCTATCTCCTCAGCCCCAGAAATCAGTTCTTCTGAAAGAGAAGTACCACATAGAATAAGGAGCCAGATCAATGGCTATCTTTGTTGTTTTGTTTTGTTGAGGGAACTAAAAAGGTATCAGAGTTGGGGTCAGCATTTGAATCACTTGGCTGTTATTTTAGAGTGGGAAGCATGTGAGTCTACCTCCAGTTCTGCTCAACTGTACTAACCTAGAGTCCATATGAACTATTGTCAAATTAGAAAACTGAGGCAGGCATCTGACACACACCTATAATCCCAACTGCTCAGGAGGCTGAGGTAAGAGCTTTGCAAGTTCCAAGTGAGATCTGGTCTAAGAACAAAAAGGTATAAGAAGTTGAGAGTGTGAGTTAGTAGTCCCCCTGCTCACGCCAGAGTAGTGGCAATATTGATAATTTAAAATTGAGTAGTGGGGGACAAGTAAAGGTAAGGAGGGGTAGCCATGCAGAAGGGAGCTGGGAAGGGAAGTTGGGAGAGGTAGGAATGTTCAGAAATTTAAATGTATTCCGTAGTTGCAAAAGCATAGCAGATAACTGCAGGCATTTGAGAGTTATTTAATTTTTCTGGTTTGCTGAGAGATGAACAGAGGATCTTTTTGCTTCTCTTTAATATAGCTATTTAGCTTAAGAAAGCACATAAAGCATGATAGAACTTTTAGGCACTAACAGAATATCGACACAGTCTTTCAAAAAACACTTATATACCAGGTTAAGCAAAGTTTTTAACTACAGTACTTCTTGGAATCTTTAATACACTTGTGCTTGTTGTGAATATATGACAGAGAACAGATTTTTCAGTGATCCCCAGATAATTTAGGTATATAATTTTTCTTTGGCTATAAAAGACATTCTTCAGGCAATTGTTCAAATCTGAAAATAAAAATCAATTTGTGTGAGACTTGCAAGTAGTACTGGACTTGACTAAATTCCTGCTCTGAGTCATTGTATGCAGGTAATAGCTTTACTTTTAGAGAATACTAAAAGAGCTTAGAGTTAGAGGGATATTATAGCTGCAGTTTAACTCTAAAGACATGTTTTAAAAAGAATATATAGGACCAGGGAGATAGGTCAGCAGTCTGATGACCTGCCTGACAAGCACAAAGACCTGGGTTTGATTCCCTGTACTGTATGCCTTGCCAGCCCTGGGTTCCTGGGTGCATTACGCTGGTCACCAAAACCAGGCATGGTGGCACATGTTTGTAATCCCAGTGCTGGGGAGGCTGAGACAGGAGGATGACTGTGAGTCTGAACTACATAGTGAAACCCTATACCAAATATATATATATATATATATATATATATATATATATATATATTTTTTTTTTTTTTTTTGTGGTACTGGGGTTCAAACTCATGACCTTGCACTTGCCCAGCAGGCACTTGTGCCTCAGAGCCATCTCCCCAACTCCTAGATAAATATTTTAAAAAGACTATATACACAAATATGCTCATATATTTAAAAGCAGAGAATAAAAAGTAAACATAAAATGTTAGTATTTAAGGTGTAGGTGAAGAATACATATAAGAATTTTGCTGCTTCATAGTTTTACAACTGTTCTGTGTGTGACATTATTTCAGAATAAAAGGTCTTCTAAAATGCAACTTACTTCTAAAAATTTCTTTCTTTACTTTTGCATACCAGGAAATTCTGGGTAATTCCTTAGTCCCCTCTTTTGTCTCTTGTCTGGACAGAGAGGCCTGTGAGCAGTTCTAACTCAGACACACAGTAGCATTTAGCTGGGGGTGTTCGGTTAAAGCAACTGCGGAGAAGGACCAAGGCCCGAGTCAGCAGACGCCTATATCCCAGATGCGGGTCAGGCCACGCCTCATGCGCCTCTGATTGACGCCTCACGACAGCCATTTGAGAAATTCCATGATGATCAAGGAAGCCAAACTCAGAAGGGCAGATGGAACGGATTCTTGTTTTAAATTTATGTCTGGAAAATTATATCCAAAAGCGTTTTTACCTCTAGCTGGCAAAGAGCAAGTGACTATTTCAGCTTACCTGAGCTGTGTTGATGTCTCTAATTTGTCTCTTTGTTTGTTTGTTTATTCTGAGAGGGGATCTCACTATGTAGCCCAGGCTGGCCTCAAACTCTTGCCTCAGCCTCTCCAGTGTGTGCCACACACCTAGCTTCTACTTTCAATTTAAATTGGGGTTTTTTTTGGGCCTCCTTTTTCTCACATGGAGATTCTGAATTCCTTGCCCTGTACACTGTGTATCTTGCATTTCACATCAGAACTCCACCTCTGCTGAACTGCAAAGCCCAGGAGCATGGCACAGAATCCAACACAAGCTCTTAGAGGAGCAGTCTTTAAAGTGTATCCAGGATAAGAGAAAACATGCCAAGGATTGAGCTCACTCCCACGCTATAGCCTGATATGAGGACCCTCTGACCAGAAGTCCTCTCTACTAATATAGTACAAGTCAGAGTTATGCCTCAAAGTTAAATAGCTGTCCGGGGTCATGAACAAGATCTGATTTTAAAATAATGAGAAAAGTCTTCGGGATGTAGCTCAGTATGAAGGCCCAGGGCAGTTACCACAGAACTAAGTATGCAGAACAAAATAACTGTTTCTGTCTGCGGCAGTGGGCATGTGCTCTTCTGCATGAGCTGCTGGCCTCTTGTTTTCAGATTGTCAAACTCAGAAGCAGCCCCGAAAACTACTGCTTCAAGAAGCATCATATTTTATACACAACTGTGCAATGTTGAGTGACCCCTTTTCTTTTCTTTTTGCAGAATACAGAAGGTGCTCGAAAGCTGATCTTTCCAACCTTGGAGGAATTGGTCTCCAAGTTTGAAAAACCAGATCAAGGACTGGTGATTCACCTTTCAAAGGCAATAAAGAGGCAGAGCAGCAGCCAGAGACAGAAAAGATCCATGGATAATATTTATGGTAAAAACATTCAGAAAGGAACCTTCATCCCAATTTTACTAATAGCCTTATTTTCAGAATCAAGGCAAATAGGTATCCTTTTCTATGACATTACTTCTGAAAAGAGTCATACTGGGACAATTCTGCATTCTGTTGAGAAATAGTATTGCAGTCCCCAAGGAAGCTGAGATATAGAGCTTTCTGTGGGTGGACTACCGTGGAAGTAAAGTGGTTCCTAGGTAAAGAGATGACGTTGTGTTCACTCTCTGACCTTGTGCAAATCTCTCAAGTCTGGGAATAAATGGATGCACAGGCCGAGTTTTAAATGAGAAAACCGCTTCCACTCTCTTCTGTGATAGTTTGCTCAATATTTGTAAAGCATTCATTTGCAAAGCGATAGGCGAAAAATTATTTCAGACACATCCCTAAAGGCATGAAGCCACAGAGTACAGTGAGAGATGGGTCAGGACATCTGAGGGCAGGCAATCTATGCCAGGAACTATCAACTTGTATCACACGTAGCTACTTCTGATTGCCTTACCCTTGTAATCTGCTCTCAGAAAGGAATCTAGGATGTGTCAGTGGAAATGCAGTGTGAACTGAACTTGGACCTCCAGAGACTCTTTTGGTTTATTCCTGATCTTCCATGGTGAAAAATGTGGCTCCATTCCCAGTGAAAATGACCGCAGCTGTTGCTGATGGGCAGGTGATGGTGGTTAGAGCAGGTGCATGGGGGGGGGAGACACAGGGCAGGAAGTTCTTAGGGAGCGTTAGCCGCTTCAGACCTACCCTAGAGCAAAGTCTTTCTTTGGGCTGCCCTTCAAGTTCCTCATCTCCCCCAACAAAAGGAAGCATGGACTGTAAATGCTTAAAATACCGCCCCCACCCTGCCATTGTTTCTGTCCCCTCAGCGCCACGCAGGAGTGTGCGCTCACCGGTGCCAATCAGCTGGGTTCAGCTACAGCTGCATCCTATACTCTGGAGCTAGTTTGTGTTAAAAAGTGGCAGACCTAGGGAGCTGGGGAGATGGCTCTGAGGCACAAGTGCCTGCTGGGCAAGTGCAAGGTTGTGAGCTTGAACCCTGGTCCCACACACACACACAAAAAAAGTGGCAGACCTAGAAACCCCAGGAAGGTACCTGTGCTACAACCCCTGGGCAAATCCAGAGGGGCTGCTGGGGGTGAGCAGGGTGGTGGCAGTGTTCGTCTAAGCAATGATAAAGCAATCACAAGTCCTAAGAGAAGAGAAATCCTCTCAGAACCACTCTGAAGAACTGGGGGAGAGGCTCCCCACACCACCTCTCCACGCTTGGTCAGTACTGGCGGAGCGAGTCTCCAAATACTCACCTGCAACGGAGAAACAGCCTCCCGTCAACCTGTCTTCCTCCCCGTCACCTCCTTAGAACAACATATGGTGCTCTTTCTCTGGAGAAAGCATAGGCAAACACTCTGAGACACGGCTCATAGAAGAATATTCTCCAGGAAAGCCTTTGCCAGTGCCACTTAGGAGTGGCATCAGGATTGCCGCGTTGCCCTGGCCTTCTTTCCCTGGAGTGGGATTGGCTGACGTGATTTCTGGGTGTGGGGTCTCATGGCTGATCTCTGCTTTCTTCCACAGAGAACAGTATGGATTATGTGGAAGTCTTGCCTTGAAGATAAGGAGGCTGGACAAAGCCAGTGAAAGAACAAATGGGACACAGCTCTTACTGGTGACACGGTTCTCCTGCAAGTGTAGGTCTGGAATACCAAACTACAGCGGACAACTGAGACTCTCCTGGTTTGATTAAGTGAAGATCTTTTGTCTCTGAGCCACATCCCCACCTCCCTGGCATACAGCACCAGAAGTTCCAGAGCCCTTCTGCACTTTTTACTTTTCTTTCCTGGATTGAGACAGCCTGAGCTACTCTCCCGGGCTCTTATAGGTGCCACTGTGACATCATGGTTGACGCCTTCTTTCCAACATGTAGAGGGGCAGCTTCAGACAAGGAAAGAGCATTTGGCAATGAGTTCAAAGCCCTAAATTCTAGTCCAATGGCTTTGTGGCTGTGGACAAACCTCCCTTTTTTAAGGACTGCATGTCTTCATCTATGAAATAAGAGGTTGTATGCAGTGATACTCATTGTCCTGCTCTCTGTAGAGCCTGGCTGTGTTCAGTAGAGCTGGGGAAGGGGGGAGCACTGCTCCCAGTGCTGGCCTTGAGCTGCCCATCACCTTCAGCCTGGAGCGCTCTTCTGTCTTTATCCTTCTCTCTCATTTTGATCTTCCTGCTCCTGCTCTGGGCACATTTTTCCCTTGATTTTGCTTAATGCAATGTAGATGGGCCAGTCATCTCCACAGCATTGATTTTGCTCAGTGGATATTGTAAAGTAATCCTCCCAAGTGTGATTTCAATTCCCACCTAGATCCTAAGTGCCATTAAAGCATAGTTGAGTGGCCCTTGTGTCCTCTACTGTGCAGAAGTATCTGCTAGCCAGAGTAATGGCTTCCTTCATAGGAATTATTTGACTAGGAACATATTTCTGAAGAGTTAGTCAAATTAGCTTCAGACCCTAGTGAATTTATCTGGTAGCTAAAAATGTTAAAATCTGGTAGTTTAGCATGTAAAAATTTCTATGTCCTTGTTCTCAACCATCTTTGAACCACAGAGGCTCATTTTATGGCCCTGATCTTACTTTCAAAGTTGTTAACAAGGGGAACTCTAGATTTCCAGATAACAAAACGTGACACTGTGGCTAGACCATTGAAAATTCTTGGGTCACAATAGTTTGCAACTACTCTCCCAAGTAGAGAAGAAGTGAAATTCGGCTCTGTTCCAAACTCTTCAGGAAGGAGACAGCAAAGTTGGTGCCAGTCTCCTGCTATCAGAAGTAACACTGCAGTGGGCAACCTTGCAACATGTCTCCTTATTAGACCAGGAGACTTTCCGTTAAATGCAGATGTGGGCCATAAAGTCTGTTCATATTTAATGATGTCATTGACCCCCTCAAATATTTTTTGCCTTACACGTTGTGTCTTTTCTGATTCTTGCTGAAGAAAGATGCCTTTTCTCACTCTGAGACCAAGGGGAAGTTACCTTACATTTTCATCTGTTGATTTTATGATGTTACCCTCTTTAGGAAGTTACTAGTGGGAAGGCTTTTCTCTTTTATACCAGCATATTCCCAGAGTCTGGAAAAGTCTTTCACACTCAGAATGTACTAGATGTTCAATAGATGTCTGTTGAATAAATTGGGAATCCAGGGTCAACTTCGTATTTGTAAGAAGTAAGAATCTAACTCTATTTTTCCAACTCTATTGACTTAATTTTCACTCTATTTAATAATTCACTCCCCCTCCCTCTTGAGTAGTACAGTATTTTATGTCTGTACAGCATTATATCACAAGCATCCTACTTCCCTGGTTTCTGGATGTCTTACTGTTTATCTTAATAACTCTATGTCTAGTAGGTAGAATAAGTGCCTTCTTAATGTTCAAAACAGATAATAATCATTGGACATTGATTCCTCTTATGCATTTCAGGATAAATATGCTAGGTTGCTCAGAATCTTTTGCTGAGATTTTGTATGAATTTGGCATTAATGCATAAGTAGGAGACAACTGGCATTCTTGTGTTCTCCCTGGTGCAAATATGCTACATCCACTTAGAGGACTATTATTTTTACTCTTAATGAGCATTGTATGGTCTGTTAACTCAAAATTGTTTTTGGTTGCTATGAATCATGTCCTATATTGTGTTACATTTCTTATATTCTATAGTGTAGGCAAAATGTTTACTCTCTCACTAGATCTACTTATTGTAGATTTACTTGTTGATTCTGTGTTTTCTATGTAAATTGTTCA
Organism: Myocastor coypus; assembly: GCA_004027025.1. Taxonomy (NCBI): domain Eukaryota; kingdom Metazoa; phylum Chordata; class Mammalia; order Rodentia; family Myocastoridae; genus Myocastor; species Myocastor coypus. The sequence continues at coordinate 46,278 of PVJA010002403.1, read as the reverse complement.
CCAACTATAAATAAAAGTATTTTGTTCTCTTTCAGTACTTACATTTCTTTATTTTTAATGCTTACATCATTGTCAGAGGCCCCCAGCACTTACTGGAAAGCAGTCCTGATAATGAGCATTCTTGTGTCATTTCCACTATTATAGGGAATATGTAAAAACCTTCTATATTTAAGCATGTTATTTGTTGTAGGTATGAAATAAGTAGCCTTTAAGTAAGGCTCTTTTAGAATTTTGTCTCAGCAATTTTGAAAGTTATTGTGACTTCTCATCTATTAAGATATTCATTATCTTCACTGCATTTTGGAATTGTTATTAATAATGTTGTGATCATAGCATCCTTGCATTGCTTAACTTCATAATATTTTATTTCTATGTTTAATAGACTGTTGGATTTAATTAAGTTCCTATTTCATTTAAAACTTTTGCCTTAAACCTCATAGGTGAAATTGGGTTATAATTTACTGAACTCAGTAATATACTAGATCACTTTAACATAAAAGTGTATTAAAGTCTCTCTTTTTTAAATTACTTGTTCTTGAAGTTCTAAATTATTTTCTTATAAAACTGAGGCTCTGAAGAGGAAATTTTCTATTACTACATAAATATCTTTAATACTAATTGGCTTACTAAATTAGCTTGCTATTTTTCACTTTCTTTCTCCAGGAATTTGTCAATATTCTTTAAGTCTCCACAAATATAATCATATTTTTGTTATTTTAATGCTCTTATTATGACTACCATATCTCCTTTACTCTATCTCATTTTTAGTTCAGTCTTTTATTAATCCATTTTATTAGTCCCTTCAGGACCAGCTGTTTGTTAATCTTTTCTGTTATTGATTTTTAGACTGCTGTTCCCTATTTCACTCATTTTAGGGGCTCATATGAATGGTTTTCAAATAACACATTTAACGCAATGGAGTTAACTCCAAGCACATTAACTCTAGCCTACAAATTTTAACAGGATCCCCTGTTCAGGCCGAGGATAACTCCTGTGACAACTCTCGCTTCCACCCTAGACTTTTTGGTAGCTTGTACTTATCTTCCAATATGTGTCTTTAGTTCTCATTTTAGGAGAGCCTTCAAAAGAAACCACATTCAAGTTAGACAGCAAGTTGACTCAGCCTTTGGAGCTTCCCCTCCTTCCTTAAACCTGAGATGTGTGAAACACCCTGTGAATTCTTAAAGCTGAATCTCCTCACCCCCTTGTACGATGTACTCCACATCATAGATGATGCAAAATAAATATTTTCATAGATTTGCTTAATTTTTTTTACTGATTTTGTCTGAGTCAAAGAAAAATGAACCTCTCCATTTAACCTAATATATAATGGAACTTAGTGCTCTGATTATCATCCTACTATTCTTATTGAGATTGGTTTGAGGCTGCATTCTTTCCATGTATACATTTTTATAATTATTTTTTCTCATCTTGATCTTTTCTTCTTTTTTTTTTTTTTCTTTGATGAAGTATTCCTAGGGCCGGCCAGATAGCTCAGCAGACTAAAGCACCTGCTTAGGCAGATGTAGAGGCCAGAGTTTGACCCCTGGAGTGCAGTGCAAGCTTTGCCCCTGCGTCACACTGAAAGGGTGATTGAGATTGGGCATGGTGGTGCATGCCTGTAATCCCAGCATTTGGGAGGCTGAAACAGGTGGACCACTAGGAGTCTGATCTGTGTAGTGAGACCCTGTACTAAATACATAGAAAAATACCACTTTCTCTTGTAATGATTTTTGCCTTTATATTTATTATATTAAAATAACTCTTCTGACTTCATTTACAGTTTCCCAGTGTGCAATTTTCTATGTTTTAATGTCTAAATTTTTTCACATCTTTTAATTCTGTCCTCTGCAAATAAAATATTGCCAGAGCTAGTTTGTTTTCCATACAAGATTTTCTCATTTTGTTTGGTGAATTCTGTCCACTTCCATTCATTTTAATTCATCCTACTGGGATTTATTTCTGTCATTTTAGTGCCTTCTTGCTATTATACTTTTTTCCTCTTTTCTGGGAGCTATTGTGTAGATAAAATTTCTTCGATCATTTGAAAGCTGTACTAAAGAAAAATTTTAATGGCTAATTAAAAAGACCCATATTTTTCTTTTTCTCTACAATATTATAAATATATCATTTGGTATAATATAGGATACTTTTGTTTTTCTCCTGTCATAACCCTTGCTTGATTTTGGGGACATGATCTAAAATTTTAATTATGATTATTTCTACCTTTTGAATCTTTTATTATTTCAATTGCAGTAAGTTTATGAGCCAATCAGCTATTCTTGCTTCTTAGATATTTCAAAACAAGTGGCATTCTCCTAATTTTATTTTCCTTGTCTCTGGAACATTTACTGTACAAAGATTTTTCAAATATTCAGTATTCTTTCTAATTGGGCTTTGAGTAGTAGACTTTTGCAGTAACGGTATCCTGAGACTCATTCAAGCGGTAGTTGAGCTAAACAGAAAGTTTGAGGCTTATAGTTGCCTTCCTTCGGCGTTATAAACAGGTTCAGGCTGTATCACTTTGTGTGTCGGATTCTTATCGAGACGCCTGATAACAACTGGGTTTTCCATAGCTGATTCTTTCTCTTCTGAAAATTTTATAAAAGATGCGCCATCCTTATGACCTTAAATTGCATCTTAATGTCTGTGAGCGTTTCCTTTTCTCTTCTGTTCAAAACTCTACATCATTTCATTCTCAGGATTTCGATCTTTTATTACTTAAGAAGAATTCTTGTTCCTTTCTCAAGTTTTTTTCTCTCCTTTTACTTTCTGCTCCATTCCTTCTTAAGAAGTATTATCTCGTTTATTTCTTTCTCCACATATTATTTGGTGAATGATCTCAGGAAAATTTCAAGCCTCTCTAAAAGCGAGGTAGTATTTCTTTTTGAAATTCATGTTGACTTTTGTGATGAAAATTTTCCTTTCCCAGGAGACCAGAAACTGCAATACCTAAATCCAACCACAAGAGGTCAGACACCCATCAAGAAACCAGTGTAGCTCTTTTTTAAGCACTTTTTGAGTAACCATGATAGTTATAACACTGGAGAAATTCTTTTGTTAGATATTTTCCAAACAGTATTCACCTCGAAGCTGAGTACTTCACCTCCAGTGTCGCTACCGGGAGTAGGGTTGGAGCCAGCTTTCTCTGAGCTTGGGATAAGAGTACTCCTGCCAATCCTCTTAGGAGGAGATCTTTGCAGGCCGGAGCAGATAGGTGGCTTTTATCCAAATCCTTAAGCATGAACATTTCCCAATGGCACTGCTAGCATCTCTGTCGCTAACTGGCAACATCACTATTGGAAAAGTGTTTACAATCCCCAAGCCTTTGGTAAGCTCCCCCTCAAAGAGAGGATAGTGACTTCCTGCTAGGGTAACTGAGGCGAGTCCTCGGGGTGACACTGGCGGGGTGAACAGTTGAAAGCCCACAGCCATTCTTATTTGTTCATCTGCCAAGCAAGGTGGCCAGGGAGTGGGTCTTATGTTTCCATGCCACGTGGATGTTGTGGGTTCACTGAATGTACATTTTGTCCTTGGAGGAGGTCACACTCAAAAAGATGTTTGCAAACCATGAATATTTCTTGAATTTCTGTATCACAGAGCTATAATCGAAACAGAAGAGTGGTGGGGTGAGAGGCAGGTGGCTGACTGTCCTCAGATCTGAATGCCTAGGATTTCTAAGATGGTTCTGTTTTTTCCCAGTCTCTAGCCCCACAAAATCAGACTGAAATGCCCACCTCCCAAGATATGAGGATTATGAGACCTCTTTAAACACAGGAAGGAATATCTGCATCTGAAGGAAAACCCCACAGGCTTATTAAGATAGCCTGGCAAAGTTACTGAGAAAAAAAAAAGAAATGATGTATACAAACTGATTAGAATAATTCCTGGAGTATATAGGAGCTTCAGAGATAGAATAGAAATCCATAGCAATGCCTCAAATGGCAAAGTATGTCAGAACCTGGAGCTCAGAAAACAGTGTAAGCAGCCACCGGGGCAGCACGTGCCTGGTACTGAGGGGCAGCTTGCCTCACACTGTGCTGGATATATGTGCCTGCTTCTGCCAGCCGTGTGGCTGGATGGCACCTGTTCAGGGAGCAGAAGTAATGAAGACTCTGGCTGGAGATAAATGGGATAGCTGCACAGTGGCCCACTGATCATTTGCCATTTTGAAAATGGCTTCCAGTGGCCCTGCTTTGTGCAGCTCCTGATCAGGTACAGAAGCTGCCTGTGGAGGATGGGCTGAAGGAGATAGCTCTGGCCCACCCAGCCCCTAGTGAGCCCTGTCTTCCCTGATCTACACACAGAAAGGGAACCCTAGGTTCCTTGAGTTTAGTTCAGCTGAAGCACAGCTTTGCAAGCTCCTGTAACTTGACGGACACAGCTGTGAAGGGAGTTGTGTCAGCAACGAGGAAGGAATGGCCCCTGGCCTAGAGACCGCAGGGAAGAAGGAGGACTGGATACTTACGGTGCCATGTGGCTAGTGCCACAGTGGAGGGGTGTGTGGGATGCTACGACCTGAGAGCAGAGGAGGTGTGAACGCTGAGTCGGAGAAGGAATCTTGGTAGAGGTGCCAGGCTGAAGTTTGATGAGTTACTGAATCCTGGCAGTCAGAGGAAGAGAGCAGAAGGTGGATGTAGGGGGCCAGGTTGATGGGCTGCCTTGAACAAAGGCCTGAGCAGGTGAGGGAACTCACCTTCTCCAGCAGAGGAGGTGAGGGCAGGCGAAGCTGCCAGGAAGCGCTGGAGCTGGGCTGAGGCTACTGTAGACACTGAGAACCTGCCTAACCCTACGCAGGGGCCTCACAACAAGGCTGCTGCGGCTGCTGCGGCTGCGGCTTCGGCTGCTAGTGGTTGTGGTGACGACATAAACTGCTTGCAGACTTGCGGGCTGAAGAGGGCCAAGCAGACAGGGCTGCTGGCTCCGGCCTCACCTTTCAGCTATATTTCACTTCCAGAAGACTCAGCTCCTAGAAATGCCACTGCTGGGCTAGGTCCCAAGAGCACGGCCCGTCCACTGACTGCTCTTGGTGCAGAGGACTCAAGACCGCAACGCAGCAAGGAAGGCTGGCCCGGGCGGGGCTTTCTGTTACCAGCCGCTGCCCAGGGAAGTGTTACAAGATGGATGGTCCTGAGGTCCTCTGAGCTTTCCCATCCAGCAAGCAGGGCTGTCTGCACAAAGTTTGGGGTACAGAGGCGACTTCTCCACTCGGCTGAACCTCCTGGCCTTCCCAGGGCTGCTGCAACTCACTCTGCCCACCTCCTAGGACAGGCTGCTCCCTTTGTTAGCCTGTTAGCCCTTGGAGGCCCAGACCAACCCAGACCACCGCCAAGACCACAAAGCAGGCGAAACACCAGCATGTATCTGAACATCAGACCAAGCCAACAAAAGTTACATAATAAACACCAGCCTGGGAAAGATAAGGCAGCAAACACAGAGGATGATTTAAGGAAGAAGGTAGCTAGGCAGATGGTATAGAAGCAGCTGACTAGTTAAACACACTTTAAAAAACAAAAAAAAAGTAGCAGTGTGGAAGTTGTTGTTTGGGGATTTTTTTTTTTTTTTTTTTTTTTTTTTTTTAATTTACGGCAAAGGGAAAACACTGGCAATGTTTCCTGCTCTGTAGAACCAGAAGATTCCTCGGGCGACCCCCGCAAGAAAGGACGTAGCCTGGTGTGTGCTGAGTTGGCCTTTAAGCTCACTTTCCTGCCTGTGTTAATAACTTGAGTATCATGGAGCAGAGCTTCCCCAGACCCCCTCGAGCTGGACTGTTTATCATGGCAGCAGCTGGAGATAAGCTGGACACAAAAAGGATCTGTGTCTCAGGAGGGTCTGTCCCTAGATACGAAAAGCAGAGGAATGTTCTCATTAGTGGGAAATTGGCGCTGGGGACCATAGGGTCTCATCACGTGTCTCCAGTGCAAATGGCAACAGGGAGGAGAGGGTCCTGGGGGTGAAGGACTCTAAGAAGCTCACTCAACAACTGGAAGTTTCCATAACAGACTTTCTTGGGAGAAGAGCAACATTAAATGCCATCTGCACTTAGGAGGCTTTTCATGGGAGGTGGATGTACCCTCTCACAGGGAGTCAGAATGAGGGGCACCCTAAGCCTGGGGTGGACTCAATGGGGAGCACTGCAGAGTGAGTGAAGCTCAGGGGCCCCCAGGGTCAAAATCTCAATGAGAAGCCATTGCTGTTTTGCAACCACAGCCAGGATGAACTAGGGGAGTAGCACAGGGCTGAGGACAGACAGGCAGCCCAAGCACAGCTGCTCAGGCCACTCCAGGATTCTCCAGCCTCCAAGCGATTCCAGTCTGAAGGCAAACTCAGACTTCTCTACCCATGGGAAGCATTCCAGGCACAATCCTAGAGAGCTAATTCCATAGATTTTACCATCAGCTGGGGTTCCCCACCAGCACTGGTACAGTATAGGAATGAAATGTGCCCCAATGCCCTCTGGTTGTCAGCAATTGCTGTAGGCCCAGAAGAAATGACCCCTCCTCAGCTGAAATTAATCATTTGTCTTTGGCATTCCTACTGCCCTTTCATTTTTTCTTTTAATCTCTTATTTATGTATTCATTTGGTCCAGGGTCTTGCCATGCAGCTCAGACACGTAGTGATGCTCCTGTCTCAGCCTCCCCAGCGCTGGGATTACAGGCATGCACCACCATGCCCAGTTTCAGTGACCAACCCGGTATGTACTGCAGATTGAGCCTGGGTCCTTGTGCTTGCCAGGCAAGGTGCTTAGACTGCTGAGCTATCACCCCAGCCCTCCTGCTGCCCTTTAAATACACCTTACTATCACGGAGGGTAGATCTGATGGCGTCCTTACAGAGTATCACCGGTGCAAGAACCCTATATCATGCCACCAATGTCACCACCCCAGATAGCACTTAGCTCATGATAGGCAGGAACTTGGATATTTGTTTGAATAAATGCATCTTCTTCACCCCTCAACTTCTAGATTGGCGGCGTGTTGAAGTGTGACTCAGGCACATCCATTTTTAGCCTTAAGATTTTTCCTTTGCACTCTGATTTTTAATACTTGGTCTTAACCCAAGTTACAACTTTGCACAATGATAGAAAAAGAAAGCACGTGAGAGATAAATTCCACCTCTCGGTGACCACAGAAGCAAATCCTGAAGCCATCTACCAGAGAAGTCACCCAAAGAATAATCCCTGGAGCACAGGCTCAGAGAGAAATGTCAGTGTCCCGAGTCTATTCAATGCCTTTGTCCATGCACGGGATACGCTAGGGTTGTTTCTGTGTCTCTCCCGCTGCCCAGAACAGTATGCCATGCCCTAGTGTGGGTATGCCAAGCATGCCTGGAGGCCCACTCGTCCGCTCCTTTCTCGTACTTCCTCTGAGAAACCATGTGTAGGAGTGGAAATGATGCAGAGAAGCCTGCAGACTTTGACGCGCTCCTACCATGGAGTCAGAGGATCCTCGAGTGCTGAGCGTCAGGCTCCACCCCGGATGTAGGCACAGAAGCAAATGAGAGGGTGGGACACCAAGGACTCATGCTCCCTCCTTCTGAAACATGTGTGGCTTCAGCGAAAAGACAGATAAAACATCCCTTTCCCTTTCTCCTCCATTTCCTTCCTTTTAAGGACATTAAAAGTCTGGCCCATTGTCTAGTGTGAGTGCTCTCTGGTCCTGAGGTCTCATGGCCTAAGGTATGACAAAGGGACAGAGAGGATCATGCCAGCTCGTGCCCAAGTTGCTTTCCCTCAACAAATGTCAAGGCTGTCTCAGGCTAGGCGGTCCTGGGAGCAATTCCTCAGCAGTGACTCAGTCTGCAACTCTGGGTATTTTGTTGTTTACCGGTGCTGAGCTTAGGGCTCTGGTCCCTCCTGGAAAGGAAGTGCACAGGTGAATGAATGCACAGCTTCACATCTTTCCTGGTGCAAGCGGGCTGAGAACCAGGGACCTAGAGGAGAGGATCCTTGGGGCTGGGGAGGTAGCTCCGAGGCACAAGTGCCTGCTGGGCAAGTGCAAGGTCGTGAGTTCGAACCCTGGTCCCACAAAAAAAAAAAGGAGAGAGATGATCCTACCTGTGCATATGCTGCTAATAACCCTGAGCCGGCCGAAGGTGTGGACTCTCACCAACCCAGCCCATCAGGAGAATAATGATGGTAGATTCTGAGGAACTGCAGGTCACTGACCAAGGTCTCAGGTTGGAGGTCTGTCAGCAATGCTCATCCGCCTCTCCTCTCCAGTTCCCTACCTCTCACTCTGCACTCCCGGAGCCAAATGCCAATGCTCTCCACTTAGGGAATCACTTCTCCCCATCAATCAGGAAGGGAAAAACCAAAGCCAGCAAGCCAAACCAAATCATTTTATTGTGCAATTTCCTTCTACCAGAAAAATCTCTAAAAATATAAATATGAACTCTCTAAAATATACTCAGAATAAATCCATTAACATCTTCTTCTTCCAACCTGGGACTAAATTTGTTCTTTAAAAGCTGGTGTGGGTTGCAAATGCATTTCTTCCTATCACCCATAAGAGAGCACTCAATGTTCTGCTCTATGCAGGGGCTTGGGGGGGGGGCGGTAACCATCCTCCTGCCAGGTTCTGGAAGCTCACCCTATAACCTGTCAGGGCAGGACTAGAGGATGAGTAAGTGCTCATGGTAAGCTTGGCGAGTAATGAGGACACAAGAGACTCCGTGGCCTCAACTTTCTTTTGTGGACGCAGACAACAGGCTCTTCATTCCTCATTGCCTTGTCTTCCTGTGGTTTGGGGCACTCAAAGGCCAAGCTCTCTGGGAAAGCTGGCCTTGCTATGAGGGATGCATGGGTTGGGGTGGCCATGGAGCCACCACAGGAAAGTCAGACACAACACCTCATTGGTCTTTGGATAGAAGAACTGTTCTGAGCCGAGATACTCGTCAGGATTTATGGAAGTTGCTTCTACTCTACCCTGAACAGCACTTATTCCCTAGTACCAGGCAACATGTGCAGCGTCTAAGACCAGCCTCAGTGTCAGAGGACCTCCCAAGGCAGCTGTGTCACCTCCATAGGAAGTGGATGGCCAAGCTGTAGGCAGCTAAAGGTTGACCAGGAGCTTGTAATACCTTAGTCCAGACAGGAGTCTGAAGAACTCTGGGTGATGCTGGAAATGAGCCTGGGACATCCTGGTAAGACTCTTTGGCTAATGTGGGCCAAAGGCTCAGCACTCATGGAGACAGGCATTTAGGCAAGCTGGAGCCAGCACCAAAATCCTCTGACTACCGTATCATCTGTCTCTGGGGGAGGATCAGCCCAAGGGCAGGCACCTGTAGAGTTTCCCATAAGGGGAACAAACCAAGCATTTTGTACAGAGAGCAGATGAAACTGAGCTTGCACCCCAATGCATTTCAGTGTCGTGGTCCACATATCTCAGGTCTGTGTGCTTTGGGTAAAGCCCCAAACTGCCGCAGGAAATCTCACAGAACGCCAAATGCTAGTCCTGAGGCTTCTCTCCAACCTCATTGCAAGACATCACATCTTAGGATGCTCTCAGAATAGGAGAGAATGCACCCATGCGCTGATAACCCTGCGCACTCCATCAGGACCTACAGGGCTGCATGGACCGTTGAGAATGGGGAAGGGACCAGACTTTTCAGGGAGTTTGTAGGGAAGCCCTGCTTTTGGGGACAATGGAAGACAGGGTAAAAGAGTGAGGGCTAGGAGGGTAGAGCCAAAGCCACACCACTGCAGAAGCAAGATGCAGGAAGATACCCACACCCCAGGGATCCTGCTGAGGCTTCCAGGTCTGCAGGAGTTGGCATGGATGTTCCGTGTGGCAGAGGTAGTGGGAACGGAAACAGATGCTCAGCGATGACCTGAGAAGTAACTCCCAGGTGTCCTGGAGCTCAGGGGTGGGAGGCCACACAGTGAAAGGATGGGGAGGCCACAGGAATCGCGGGAGGATGATGGCTGGAAGCGCCTGGCCCCAGGTGGCTGTGCCACTCCCACTCTTCCCCTGAGTACTCGCCCCTTTGCTCAAGAAAACAGAGGGTCTCCTCTTCCTGTAGAGGCCCACTCACTCAGCTGGGCTCCCTTCAGCATCTCCTGGCCATAGGAAGACAACAGGATATGCCCCCTGGGGGAGATAGGAACACAAAGGTTAAGCTACAAAGGCAGGAACTGGCTAAGTAAGGGTTGGTCCCTTGGCACCCAGGTACTGAAAGCAGGCACAGAGGATGGCATGGGCATTGGGATAAGGCAGGCACAGGCTAGGCCAGTGTCCTCTCCAGGGGCGGCAAGCGCTGTGGGACACTCAGCGACTTGAGCACAAGCCCCAGGGCCCTTGCCCCTGAATTCAAAGCCCCTTCTGCTGTTTCTCATCACATCCCAACCTCTCACATGCTTCACCCAACTCTCTCGCACTTACCAGGCCCTGCACAGCCTCATTCTGGGCTGGGGGTGACCTTGAAAAGCTGCTCTCATCCCCAGTGATGTTCTTCTATGTTCTGGCCTCACTCTTCTCTCTACCATCTCCATGTTTGGTTCCCCCACAGGCCCACCTCCTCTGAGAGGAAAGGCTCTCCTCTCAAAACAAAACTAGAACATTCTCTGCTGTTTCTGCTGGACCTGCCTAACCCTGTCTTTGCATACAGCAAAGGTAGCCTGATTGTCCTTCTGTGCACGGAGCTGTGCTCAGACACCACCTTTACCCAAGTGCTTCTTAAAGACAAATGAGAACTTCATTCTGTAGTCTAACATCTGAATGAATGGTGAAAATGTTTGATAACCTGAGGGAACAGGGTTCAATCCAGGCACAATACTATAAGGTCTCAGGCCTGGCAAGTACCTCATCTGACCCCACCCCAGGGACACAGGAAAGATGGCAACCAGGGCCCCACACTGTCTTGAGATCAGGGGAGCCATGGATGGGCTGCAGTCTCTGTGTTAGGCTTTCTAGGCCGGGCCTGTCATGAAGCCAAACCATCATTCCTCACCCAGCCTTATTCTCCATGAGGCATGCAGGGGTGTGGGTAGGGCTATGAGCCATCACAGAGACAGAAGAAATCAGGAAGTAGGAGAGAGAGACAAGAGCAGACAGCAGATAGGAGGTGGGCAAAAGATTCCCGTGAGATCCACTATCCTGGGCTGGTAGCCCCGTAATTCAGCAGGAAGCTAGGAGTTTCAGAATCCAAAGGCTGCAGCCAGCACCCAGGGAGTTTATAGAAAATGGAGCAGGGATGGCATCTAAGTCCTTTGGCCATTCTTCAGGCAGATTCTTAACTGGGATGACTGTGGACTTCTAGCCATGTGTGCAGAGATCTGGCTCCCTGCTGACTCTCATGCATGGAAGACAAAGGGCCTGGTGGAGGTGGGGCAAGGGCCCAGGCACAGAGTGGAGGAGGAAGCAGGAGGGGAGGGGCGTTTGGAGGGAGGAGAAGGGGGTCTATTCAAAGGACAGCAGGTCTGGGTGAGGGCCCTCATTGTCAAGGCTGGAGGTCCGTGCCCGAGGACAGGCACTGTTGTCTTCCCAGGACTCAGCCAGGCTGATGGGGCTCAAGCTGAGTTTGAGGCCATTCCTCTCCATGAGGCCAGGGGATGAGGCTCTCCTCTGTTCAGTCGCCTTTAGCTTGGACTCATCCTGGCTGTCCTTGTGGATGAGGTCAGGGATGGACAGGGACAGCTCGCCATTGGCCAGGGCCTCGCCATTATTTCCCCGTTCTGATGGTGAAGCATCTGACGAGACAGGCTGCAGAGCAGTGGGAGGAGAGTCCTGGGGCTGCCCAGGTGACAGCTCAGTTCCACACTCTAGACTGCTGAGGACAGGCTGTGAAGAGATCAGCATGTCCTGGGTAGTCTTCAGGGCCCGAGGGGTTCGTTTCTTGGTTACAGGAGGTGGAGGATCCAGCCGAGGGAAGGCTTCTGATGGTGACCTGGGAGGTTGGTGACAATAAACACATGCTTCATGGACAGCCAGACATCAGTCCACGCTGCATTCCTACTTCTTTAACTCCAGCTGCACCTTCAACTCACCCACCCAGCGAGTGTCTCACCCCTCAATTATTCTGATTTATTCTTCACAACAATGAGCTTTCATCCCTACTCCATGGTCAGAGCAGCTCAAAGTGCTCCCTTCAGGAGAGAGGATAAGGATCGCCAGAGAACGATGTTGTATCAGAACTACACAAAGGCCAGTGATGGTTATCAGCATCTCACAGGCCTGAGCGATGAAGATGAGGGGCCTGTTGGTGGGCACTGGAAGAACAGCGGGGCAGCCACAGCAGGGTTCTCTCCCTTCCCCAGGGGGGTCTCATTGAGAGCCATGATTATCATGTGTGGCTCGGCATCAGATGCTATCGAGGGAACTCCCAGGCAATGCTTGGGTTTGATTCCTGTTCTGTGATCTCAGGCTACTCATTTTACAGTTCTGTACTCAAGTCTCCTGCAAAAGGAAAATAGAATCTACCTCCCTGCTTGATAATGCACTACATAAAGCATGGAGCCAACAGCCTAGGACATGTTCCTAAGGTAATGGAGGCTGAAGCTGACTGCTTGAACATGGACCAGGCCTTCAGCCCTCCACCACTTCCCTTGCCCACAGCGCACGACAGGCTGCCCATGTACCTCTTCCCCAAGTGTGATACTGGGCAGGTGGACAGCGACTCACCTTTCATCCTCCAGGCTGGCTCCCGATGCCACATCTGTCCCCGCAGCCAGCTGGGCTCCCGCAGTCTTGTTGATCTCCATCACGCCCACATTGCCCAGGTTTAAAGGCTCCTTTCTACGTAGGAGGTCATTGACTTTGGCCCCCATAGCTTTGCCCAAGTTCTTGAGGTGCTGGCTGCTGCCCACCCTGAGTCCTGGCCCACCAGGTTCTGCAGAGCTCAGGGTGGCAGAGCTGGGGGCTGCAGGCCTGGACAAGTGCGGGAAGGAACGGCTTGACTGGAGCTTTGGGGTGAGGGCTGTGTTCAAATTCTCAAACATGCTGTGGTCAACTGAAAACAAAGGGGAGAAAAAGAAATTGATGAGCAGGGGAAATAGGGCCTGGGACCTTCTTACTCTGTTTCCCAACCGTACACCACACTCTAAACTTGCAATTCCATAATCCCTTGGAAATATTTCAGGAACAACCAGCAGAAATGCTTTTGAACTCTCCAGTGGAGTTTTCTTGAGGAAACAGGAGAGCAGAAATTCCAGTTCTGCCTCACCCAAGTTAATCAGTGACTGACACTAGCCATCCAAAGGCGAACTCACTCCTCTACATTGGCTGCCCTGACTCATGCTTGACCCCTCTTCTCTTGGGGTCACCGGACCCTTTGAGGCCAGACAAAAATGATGAGGCAATGAGATGGGGCACGTTTACAACACCTTGAGCACACACTGGACTCCCTCATCTAGGCACTGAGAGAGGCTGGGGAGGGCGGCAGGTGTGAGTTCCGGTGGTGGAAGCACCCTGCTGACAGTCACCACATGGGTAGCAGTTTTCCTCCCTGGAGGACAGGCTAGTGATTCCTTAGGTTTCTGGGTGGAACTTGGGAGAATGGTTTGGCTTACAGGAACAGAGGCCACCAGCTCACACCAAGTGGCTTGGTACTGGAAGCCAGTGAAGCACAAGGATCCCTCAATGGGTGCATGGTAGGATATCTGTTTATACATGAGGAAGGGGGCTCAGGGTGGCTCAGAGTAACAAACTGCTGGGGTTGAGACCACAGCACTAAGTACTAGTGGGGCTGGGAACAGAACTCAGGTCTCCTATCCCCAGTTCATACCCTGTTCAATACTTTGCACCTGGACTGGATCACAGGAACTGATGCCTGAATAGGCTTTGTAGATGACCCTTTGCTTGGGCAGCTTGCCTTGCCTTGAACTATTAGCTCCAAGGGCTGGGGATAGACCCAAAGGGCTAAGCACTGAGTCCTTGGCTCATCCCTCTTTATGCCTTCAACACCTCACTTGGGTCTAGAACATGGTAGATACTCAACAATATTCTGAATTGCCAAGTCTACTTTGCAGATGGGAATTGTAGAGGACAAGATCGAAATTCCAAGGTTTGCCGCTGAAAAGGCTGGGGCTCTAGGCTCTGAGCCTTGCTGCCCATGCGCTGGCTTCTGGGGATCCGCTTCTGAATGGAAACCCAGAGTAAGCGAGACAGCTTGATCCCCCCTGGGACCTCGGAGCTGGGCCAGAGCTATCCATGCCAACTGCCCCTGACATAGAATCAGTCTGGGGAAAAGAGGGGCTGCAGAAGGTTTCTAGGCTCCTCTCCAGTCCCAAAAGAAATGGAGGTTGAGGTGGACTCTGGTTTTTGTCTGGTTTGGGCATGAAGTGCTTCTCTCACTCTCAACTGCTGAGTCCTAGGCCAGAGAGTGCGCATCTCTTTCTTGTGTTTCCATCAGAAATATCTTCTCTTGGCCAACTACCTAGAACAAGCCAGGTTCTCAGTGTGTTTTTGTGAAAAGGAGAAAGCCATGGAAAGAAGGACAGAGATCTCACTCTCTGTAACAACCCGCATGGCAGGCAAAAGCACCACTGTGGAGGGGGTATGCCAGGGACCTTGCACCACAACTTCCTTAGGTATAGAAAAGGCCTGAAATTTCAGCAGGAGCTGTCAGCCCATCCTCAAACCAGCAAGGCCATCAACTCCTAGGTATTCTGTTAAGAGTGTATCTTACCATGTCATCCACTTTGGCACAATTTGCCTGTTGGGTCTCACATCCTTCTCATTTCCTTATTTATGTACTCTGTAAGCTACCAAAGGCTACATGGAAATGAAACAGCTTAACTGTTGTCCCCCAAATCAAAAAGTATATGGACATCTAAGGAATCACACCAAGAGCTTCAAAGGAAGGAAACCTCTTCTACCACCTCCGGTGAATATTCAAAGCAGATCCTCATTTTTAAAAGTGTAAAACATCCAAACTCCAGTTATTATTGTTATGTTTAAAACACTATAAAACAAATGACATTTGGATTATGGACCACTCTGAAGCTACTACTACTTGCTGTTCTACTCTTTAAAGTATAGCCCATGAAGTTCAGAGACTTCTTAAGATAGCCTGTCATGTACTCTCTTTACAGTTGGCTAAGTCTTTCTGGTAAACACATCTTGTCTCATAATAAAGCGGCAAGCTCCTTGACACACTGTAGAATCCTGTGTGGTTTTGAATTTAATTTAATTTTTTATCATCTAGAATGACTGGCTTGGGTTTTGCACAATTGTAGGCATTTTTAGTGTTTAATTAAATTTGACCTTTGTATTAATTCTTAATTGTGTGTATCATAGGTTGGCACTGTAGGGAAACTGCTTCTAAGTCTGTTCCACCTATAAAAGGAGCACCCAAAGATCTCTCTGTAGGAGCATTCACTGGGGCTCTTGAGATCAGGCTAGGAGATACTGTCCTCCCCTCCAGTCTGGGCCTTTAGCCAGGGCCTCCTTATCCCACACCAAAAGATGTGCAGTGAGCCTTTTCTGCGGATGACTCTGCACCTTCAGCCTGAGCCAGAAGCTCAAGATTCAGATAATAATGACAATGGAGAGCAGAGAGGTGACTGGATCCCTCCCAGCAGCACCCCTCCCCAACATGCACATCCCCAAGCAGAGGGGGAAACCTGGGAACACGAGCCATCACAAGAAAAGGGGTATCTTACCTGTCCGAGAAAGGGGCTCGGAAAGCAGGTGGGAAACAAGAGAAAGACACATTTTATGTAGTGGCCAGTCACTTTGAGAATGTCACCTCCTGCCTGGCCACCAGCAACAACATAACATGAAAGAGTATAGAGCACAGCAGATAGAGTCCCTGAAACCAGGAGCACAACGAACCTGGATGACTAGGTTCTCGGAAACTCTTCGATAACTAACCAGAACAGGGTTGTATTTAACTCTCCAAATGGGATTTGAGAGACTCAGCCTCCCCAAAGTTCTCCAGTATCCTGAATCCCCTTTCCATCAACTGTGTCTCAGGTTGGCAGTAGAAGATACACAGTGGGTTAAAGCAAGAAGAAATTCTAAATCCGCTGGGCCCTGTGTGTATCACTTTACATGTATGTTATTCTCTGTGTGGAAATCACTAGATCTTAGCCAGAAACACATTCATCTACTCCAGTTCAGAGTCTGGTACTATGGAAAAGCCAGTGATAGAGTTTGGCCACTGTCACACAGGCAATTGATCACTACAAAAGGCTGGAAGTCACACAGCTTGACTCCCAAACCCACAAACTTACTCTACATTGCAATGGCCCTATGAAATTGCCAATACCCTCTATGTTGTTGAAGCATATAGCTTTGATTTATACTTCCATAAGTTCCTAACACCCAAACCAAGCCACGAAAGCCCAGCAAACCATGTTCTACCACTGCCTTTCAAATATTTTAGTATTGATCATAAATACAAAGGGGAAGACAACCCTGCGCTCTTCCCTCTAGAATTTGACACAATCTATTCAGATATGGAAGGAGCTGCTGCCATTGCTCCTAGTGGACTCTATAAACAGATCGTCACGTAGAGCTGAAGCCCTGCTGTGTATCTAGTTGGCAGATTCTGAGGATGCAGAATGGGCCACTGTCCGCTCACCCACAAAGTGTCACAGTTGTCCTTCATTTGTGTCCCACCTGCCACTAGTGTTGGGTTATATGAAAGACAAAGCTGAGACAAGAGGCGGCTCTGATCCCCGACCCAAAGAAAACGACATCCACTGGTGTTTCAGTCACTAACAGAAGGGAGCACTAGTCACTGGAAACAGCACGTGGTCCCTATTCTCAGGAAATGCACGTTGAATTTTTAAGTACAAAAGGATATAAACATGTATACCTTACCTGTGAATAGTTCAGGAAAAACATCAAGCATACACATAGGACGGGGGAGAAGGGGAGATTGAGCACACGGGGTAAAATGCTAACAATGCAACAATCTAAATATGGGGCATATGGGTGTTCTTGATGCTAATTTAATTTTCATACATTTTATAAATTTGATGTTATTTCCAAATACAATATTAAAATATCTATTATCTATATTCATCTTCCAAGCCAAACCCCAGAAACTAAAAACCACAAAAACGTTTGATGTCAGAAGTCAGGCAGACAAAGAAAAAAGCAAGATGATCAGAGAAGCAGAGGATCTCAGGGTTAGGGGAACATGGTGAGGTCAATGCAGAAAAGGACAATATTGAAAGAGAAAGGGGGACAAAGAGCATCAATAGCCTATCTCTACTATTTTCTTCCTTCTCTCGGGGAATAGTCACCCTGCTAGGGCAGGCCACTGAGGAGTGGCATTAAAACAAAACAAAACAAAAAAAAAACCTTCAGCAACTAAAGAAAAAGCAAAAAAAGTCTGGTTGGGAAGAGAAGACTCCATCTTTTACAGGGGTAACCTAGCAGCTGAGCGGAATAGGGGGACCCTGTGATGTCAGCTAAGCTCAGAATGCACATCACCTAGGCAACCTGACCAGCCTCTTGGGAGTAGGTGTGGGATCTCCAGACCTTTGTGGATGTCAGAATATGGAGAACTTTTCATTCCTTAGCATCTCTGGACCTCAAATTTCTCCTTCTGCTCGGAGCACTTTTCCTGACATTTTGTCCTCATGTGCCAACAGTTTGCCAGGTAAATTCTGGTATCGCTAGGTCTACAAAAAGAGTGGGGTTTTTGAAGCTTTCACCTGAGGACTCTATGAGATCATGTTACAGGACCACAACTTAGGGAGAAAGCCAGTTTATACATGGGGAGAAAATAAGTTTTCAAAATGCCGCTTTCCTGGTAAGTAATTCTTGCTATTAAATCATTTCTGGTAAGGGAAGAATAGGGAAAACATTTGTTATCAAATTTCTTCTCCCTGGAGTTGGCAAAAAAAGGTCAAGATAGTGGTCCTTCTATGTAGAGAGTAGGTACTCCTTTTAGTTTTGTTTTAATGAGCTAGAAAAGACTTAGACTTCATCAGTGGGTAGCTAAAAGCAGGGTAACAAATGAGAACATCATGGAATAAAGTTGGATCCTGACTATGTGCTACTCAAAATCTGGACGTAGAGACCTATAATATCACCATCTCCTGGAAGCCTATTAGAAATGCTGAGCCTCAGGCCTCTACCCCAGGTGGAGGCCCACTGAGTCGGAATCTGCATCTGTGATTCCTTGTACACTAAACTTTGAGAAGCATTGTTCTGTGGAGTGGTTCTCCTAAGCATCCTTCAGACTGCACAGGCTATTGATAAGTCCACCTCCCCAACTAAGCCCAGCGAGTGCCCTGGGACTGAAGTCTGCTTGGCATGCAGATACTGCAAGGTACAGCAAAGGCCCACATGAGCCCTCCCTGGCCATGGGTATGAGATGCTAGAGAACTTAACTTCTCCTGGGTACCACAGTGTGCGGAAGCCCACAAGGCAGGGTGAAGTCACACTCGTGCTGATCACAAGGACCAGTGGAGGCATGAGCCAGGCAGAAAGGTGTCCTTTGGGCCACAGTCGAGAGCCACACCCCTTCCAGAGGGTTTTTCTAAGGTCTGAACAAAACTGTCCCATTGCAGTTCCCCAAGATGTCATCTTGAGTAGCTCTGCTTGGCTGGGTTCCAGAGGTTGTTTTGTTTCCATTTTGAGATGCTTTGACATACAGAGGGTGAGCCTTTGGGTGACCCTTGGAGAACCCTAAGGAGAAGATTCCCTATTTGCTCTGCTCATCAGAGTGTTTCTTCTGTAACCCAGACATTGCAAAGACAACAGTACCCAAGGAGGCTGCCAACCCAGCTCTGTCCCTGCCACCCCAGCACCCAAGGAGCACTCTCCAGCAGGGGGTGTACAGCCGAGTGCTCTTCCCAGGTGAGGCCTTCTCTGACCCTGATGGGAACATGCGGGAAGCCCAGGACCGTCCTAAGGGCAGGGGTCTGCAAGCTGCTCCCATCCCATGCACTGCTGTTTCACCGGCAGCTTCCTTCCTGCTCCTTCCCCTGCAGAGCAGCGCAGGACAATGGCAGACTCCTATGTCTCCTCTCCTATTCCTCTAGCTGATGAGGAGAAGCAGTTTCTGTCTGAAGGATCAAGATAGGCAGGGAGGCTGCAAAAGAGGTCATAGCCATCAGTGATAAAAAGAGGGACGGTCAGAGTCTGAGATCTGGCTGGCCGCTAGGCCAAAGGTCTGAGCCTATCCTTAGGGAAGTCAAGGGACAAGGCATCTCCAGGGAGGGAAGGACCCAACACCTACCAAGGCTTTGCCCCGGAGGGGGACCTCTCCTTCGTGGACAACCAACAGAAAGAGAAATCAAGAACCAATGTCTCCGACTACCCTTTGTCACTGTCCCAGTGGGTAGGGGGCCCCTGAGGTCATGCTTGGCTGCCCACCCTCTTGTCTTTTTCCTTCTCCTGATGACCTCCAGCCACCACAGTTCACTGCTCCCTGCTGTGGCTCAGGCTCAGACCTGGTCCTTTACTTTGCAGACTGCACCTCAGGGGACAGCCCCAGTGGGAAGCAGCTGAGGCGGAACTGCATCATCTATCGGCCCTGGTTCTCCCCATACAGCTACTTCGTGTTCCTGGATAAAGAGAGCCACCTGGAAGCCAGCAGCCTCCCAGAGGCAGAACAGGATGAGTACAGAGGGGACAGCAGCCTTCTCGAAGACATGGCTGGGAGTATCTGCTCTTCCTTTTCCTCCTCAGAGAACACATGCCCTCTGGAAACCACCAGAAAAACCAGGCATGGGCTGGACCCTGTGGATTACATTACATCCCAGGACATACTAATGGCCTCCCAGTGGTACCCAGCCCAGCAGAATGGCTACAAATGTGCGGCCTGTTGCCGCATGTACCCCACCCTGCACTCCCTGAAAGGCCACATTAGGTGGGGCTTCAAGGAGGGCTTCAGCTGCAGGGTATACTACCGTAAGCTCAAAGCCCTCTGGGGCAGAGAACAGAAGACCTGGCCTGGGGACAGGCTCTCCTTAGGCCGCTTCCAGGTCTTCCAGTAGTCCCCTCAGGTGAACAGGGGACGAAGCCTACTGATGTCTCTCCAGAGAGATGCCAATAAATTGGTTAGTGACAAGTCTGGGGTCACCTTGCACCACCTGCCATTCTTCCCAGAGCCCAGTCAGTCCTTATCCCTTTCATCTGACAGTTGCTTAGCAACACCAGGCCTGACACACTCCCCCCACCCCCCATTCTCTCTCAGAAAGACAATGCCTGAAGTTTGGGAATATCTTCTCAAACTGCTGCTCCCATCCCATGCACTGCTCTGTTCTCAGAGTAAGGTATCCATATGAGCAGTATCAAGGACCCCTGGACTTTTTTTTTTTTTTTAGTGTATTTGGTACAAGGTCTCACAAAGCAGCTTACTCATAGTGATCCTCCTGTTTTCAGCCTCCCCAGTGCTGGGATTACAGGTGTGCACCACCACACTCAGTCTCAGTGGCTGGCTCTAAACACACCTGGGGAAGGGGCAGCATGGCATGTGGTACCAGTGATTGAACCCTGGTCCCTGCATTTGCTTAAGCAGGTGCTTAGTCCACTGAGCTGTCTCACCATCCCTGATCCCTGGAATTTTGTTAGAAATGAAATTCTCAGGCCCCACTCAGACTTCCTGAGTGAGAAGTTCTGGTATGGGAGCTTAGCCTTTAGCGTCTGACCAGCCTTCCAAATGACACTGAAGCAGCCAGAGAAGTGAAAACCACTGCTCCAGGATCCTGGCCTCCTGCTTGGCCTATGTAAGAACTGCTCCACTCCTGCCCTCCAGGAGGCAGGCTGACTGACTGCACTCTTAAATGGCTTCCTAGGTGTTAGATCTCTTATGTATCGGCTGATGAACACAGCAGGCCCCTGAGCAAAAGGCAAGAAAGGGATGCAGAGGGCGGGCCCGCTTCCACCACACATGCGCTAAAGTGGCTCACTGAGAATGGGCATCTTCTGCTGAAGTAGAAGAGAATCGCATTTCACCCAGGGGACATTGTTTCATGGCTGCTTTGAGCTACATCAAGCCAGGCAGGTAAAAGTGTGAGACATGGCTCCCTGTTAGCATCTAATGTGCTCAGAGCACAGCCCCAACCCTTAATCTTATTTTTGTGGGAACCTCGCTGCCAATCTGACCCAGATAGATGGGTGAGATGAGCCATATTTATTCAGCCCATTATATATTTCAAAAACAAAAAGGAGAAAGGCTGAACACCTGCTGGTCATGTTTTTAGGCCTTATTTGCCTCTTGCTTCGACCCCTGATGACCATGCTGCGCCTCCCACCACAGAGGGGTTTCTCCTTTCACCCCTCTGACACCAATTTCCCTCCATGTCTGCCTCTGAGACAGGCGGGCAAGTGTGTAGGCTGGGGCCAGCCTTGCCCTGGAGGATATACAGAAACTTCTGGGAGCCCTGCTTTGGGGCTCCTCATTGTGCTGGTAAAATATCACTTGTGGTTCTTTTGTTGCTCACAGAAAGCGGAGCTGGCCTCAGATCCCTATCGCTTCCTATGCAGCATGTTTTACTTCCTGTGTGGATATTTTCAGAAGGGGCCCATTCAGATTCTGACTAATCTCACATTCAGCTGGGAGTCTGTGCAACTGTTTTGATCTTAGTTATTCTAGAAACTAGGAGGCAGTGCTTCCCCAAGCACTCAAACATGCGTTGCTACTGTCCATGTATTCTAACATGACCTGGAGTCTGAAAAGACTGTACAAACCGGATGGACTTTCTTACATTAGCTCTGTGACATTTGGGGCTGCATAATTCTGGGATGGGGGCTGTCTTGTGCATGACGTGTGTAGCAGAATCTCTGATTTCTACCTGCTAGGTGTTAGGGACATACCTACCCTAGCTATGAAGAAAAATGTCTCCAGGAAGCATCAAAGGTGCCCTCGGGAAGCAAAATTACTCCCAGCTAAAACTAGAGCTAAAATCTGACCAGTGGTCAAGTCTGAGTCCCTCAGGCTCTCTGTGCAGTCTACCTTCATCTGCACCTGCAGGAAATATGTGAATCCCTCCTTAGTGCCACCCCTTGGGAACTGTGTCACAGAGCTGATCCCTCCTGGTTTGGGAAGGGGTCAGAAGTGAAAGGCATAGAAAGAGCAGGTAAAATAGAAGAAGTAAGAAAAGACAAATGGGAAAGCTTTTAGAAATAAGAAAGGTTTATTTAGCAAAAGCCACCAGACTAGTGACAACATCCAGGGAGTAAGTGCACTTACATTAACTGAATCTTTTCCCAGAGAGTTGATCCAACAGAGTTAGTGACACAACAGTTTGGGGAAGTAGAGGGTGAGAGGGTGGGAGGAAGCGGTCAAGCAAAGAGTAAATAAAGCAATACAATTCCTAAACAAGATCAGTTGAGAGAAGTGAGCTAGGAAGAGGTTTTACAGTTAGCGCTACTACAGCAGGGATATACGGAGTATAATTTTCAGTCTCCATACACAGTCCATCCCGTGCAGAGAAGTTCTTTGCTGGCTCTGCAACTGTTTGAGACCTGGGATAACCAAGTCTGCTGGTAGGCTGGGGCAGGCACCAAAAAGGGCAGAGTCCCTGGTGTCCATGTGTTCTTCATGTAGGGCAGAGTAGAAGGACAAAAAAGAGGAAGGCAGGGTTGAGTTAGCAGAGCAAGAAGCAAGGAGGAAAGAGGACAGAGTGATGTTGCTGGGAAATCAGGTGTGTAACAGTCCCTTTCCTGTCCAGTTGGCCCTGAGGGGGTCGGTAGCTGGTGATCCTTCCAAGGCCCTAGATCTGTCCTTGTCTCATTTCCACATGCCAAATGTGTACACATTTGGGTCACACTGGGGAGGGTGCCATACATGAATGCATACTTCAGAGAGAGCTTGAGTCAGGGAGAGCATAGGGTTGAGGCAGGTGGAAACCAGGGACAAGGTCTTGAATAGGCCCTAACTTACCATCCTATGTAACTAGTCTTTCCATTTCTTTCATCTTGCCTCCATTGCCTTTCTTTTTACCCTTTTCAAGACCCTTTAGAAACTATCTTCCCCACCAACTCCCTAACCACACCCACGCAAGCCTCCTCCAACCACAGTTCAATCATTAATCCATCAGCTTCTGCTTCCATCCTTAACTCCCGCTTGCAAGTGGCAAGGCTCAAGGAAACAGACCTCCTATTGCCGTGGACATGCAGAAGTCTGATGGTCTTGAAGGTCTCAGACTCCAGGAAGCCAGCACTGGGATTTTATAAGCTAAGCAGGCTCAGCCCATCTGGATTCCTGATGACCGTTCCTTCAGTTCTGTGGATCTCCCATTCTATTTCCAATGCTTAATTTGAAAATGTAGCCAACTGAACCACATCTCTCCAACTAAATGCACGTTAGGAAAAGGACACAAATCAATTATTGCTTCAATCACGCCTGAGATCCCCTCTCTTTTCAGTCAGTTCTCACAAAGCCTACAAATATATCCTTACCTTCTATTATACATGTACACACACCCACACACACCCACCCACACACACACACACACAGCACCTCACCTTATTTTCTATTTCCCTGATGCAACAGGGAAGGCAAATGGAAAGCTGCACTTACTTCCTTTAATTTGGACTTTCTGGTCTGGAAGAAATCCCAGCATGGCTGTAAGAGAGGGAAGCACTTGCATTTCTATCAATTCTAAAACAAAGCTGGGGCTGAAAAACCCCACTGGGGTGACTGCATCCTTCTCAATGGGCCCTCTGACATAGCAAGACTGCAGCCTGGTATGTAGCTTATGGTCTAGGAGGGAGACTTCTCCGGAACATAACACTCAAGCCTACCTCTGTGCTCTCTCCGAACACCTTAAAATCTATCAACAGCCACTTACAGCCTTACAGGGGCAAAAGGAGCTTATCTTCATGGGCCCCACCCGCCTGTTACCAAGTGAACATCCCTACGCAAAGCCTAGATAGTAAAAGGTAAAAAAGAGTGGCACGGAGAACTTTTCACAAGTGTGCTCAAGGCACGCACCCACAGAGAGACGGGCCAGGGCGGCACGGCTGTGGCCTCTGATCTGAGTGGCAGTGATTCTTGAAGAATGGACAAAAGTAATGTCGGCCTTCTTCAGCTTCCACCCATGTTTTGTTTTGCAGTAAAAACTTATTACCCAGTATAGGGGATAGGAGAAGAGGTAAGGCGGGGGGTTCTGAACTTTCAGAGCAAAGTGCTATAGAGGGTCTGGCTGGCACAAGCCCCTACAGCAGGATGCAGTGGGGGTATGGGGTGCTTCTTAACATCTATTTACAGGGCCAGTTGGCAAGCAGGGGGCAGGCAGGGCAGGACTTCCACGCTGAAGCATTAGACCTAAGGGACTTCGGCTGCTAACAGGCTGTCCTGACCCTGGCTCTCACAGCAGGATCTGAATGTAACACTCCCACACTCCCTCTGAACCCACATCCCCACAGAGAAGATGTTTGCATCCCATTTCCTGCCATAGTTTATCCACTGTGACTTGTCACACATCTCCATGCATACTCACACTAAAAGCAACAGCCTGGCTCTTGTAGCCCAGAACATTCAAACTCTGCAGTCTCAGCCTGGGTCTGGAGAAAGACCGTAAGGTCAAGGGAGGGTTAGGCAACTGGTAGCATCCTGATACAGAGTACCTGAGAAGGTACCAATGGCTTCCCTTTATGGTCGGGCCACTATGAGAGGGGAGGGACCCCTGGGGCATCAAATGACAAGTAACAGCTTAAGAGTCTGATAGCACAGCAGGTACGGGAGGGGGTCTTCCAGCAGCCCAGTGATATTGAAGAAGGACCCTCTCCCAAAGCCATGGGTCCAAGACGGGCCAGCTTCCACCACCCTTGAGTCACAGAAGAAGACAGAACTGATTCACACCTGGGAGTCTACACTTCTCCCAGTTTCCTTCCAAGGCACCATCCGAACTCCCCTCCAAAGCCTTCACCTCTGTCCTTGACCCTGGGTGTTATTCTCAGCAGCACGCCCTCCCTGGGCACCCCTATCCGGGCAGCAGCGGCCGGACACGGCCCCTGGCACCTGTCGGTGTCTCCTTGCCCCCACACCTACACGGCGATCTCGTCATCCAGGCTGTCGCCCAGCTCCTGCCTGGGCAGGACATTCAGCAGGCGTGGCAGCTCTTCCTGCGACCACGAATCGCGCTCCTCGCTCTCGTCAGTGTTGGACTCATACTCCGAGGCGATGCCTGACTCTCGGAACTTGAGGAGCTCCAGGCCCCCCAGGACAGGCTCCCCCTGGGCCGGGGGAGGGGTGTCCTCGGAAGGGAGGAACCGGAAACACTCTAGTTTCACCAAGCAGTCGCGCCTACCTAAGGGGCTGCCCACAGGAGGCGCAAAGTCAGCCAAGCCCGCGCCCAGCGGCGGCGGCGAGTGCAGGTCCTGCGGCTTAGGGGTCGTGGGGTCACAGAGCACGGGCAGGGCTCCTGAGCGGAAGGTGATCTCCAGCAAACTGTCCTGCGAACCCACTGTGGGAAGACACGAGGACAGGGGCGACGTCAGGCAGGGTTCTCTTCTGGAAAGCCAACCAGCTGAGGTGTGCTTCAGTGGTAACATGCCCAAGGCTCTAGGTTCAGCCGCCCTGGCATCCCCCAATGGGTGTCCTATGTAATCTGAAGGGAAAAGCCCTCTTCGAGAGAAATAGGCTGCCTTAGGATGTGCGGTGTCCAAGATGTTGTCAGGTAGAGGCCAGATGGGCACATGGCAGTGACTTCCAGGGACACCGAGGGCCAGGACTGGGCGGGGGTTAGACAGCAGCCAAGGTCTGCTTTGGTGCTCAGTTTTGTGACCCATGGCATATACAGACAGGGCAACTCACAGCCTGCTTTCACACAGGTAAGGTCAGGGCTCCCCTAAAGCACCCCCAAAGCCTTAGGAAGGAGTGCAATATTCCTAGCACCCATACGGGCAGGTAAGGTGGCTGGGCAGGGCCCCGGCTTACTGGCGTTCTGTCCTGACAGCTTTAGCTCCAGCTCCTGAACCTGCTTGACCAGCAGAGAGATGTGCTGGAGCATGTCCTTGTTCTGCAGCAGGAGCTGGTGCACGCGAGCCTGGGCCTCCAGCCGCGCTGCAGCCTCCGCAGCCAACTGGTCCTTCAGCAGGTGAACCTGCAGAGAAGAGGAGGCAGGGAGGACAGTGGGGGAGACAGGGTGGAGAGGAGAGAGGCACCTGAGTACAAATGAGGGCTGCCCTGCAGGGTCGGGACAGAGACGATAAAGACTTGCACAGCAAAGTGGACACCTGGGCTTGTGGCTCTATAGTGACAGCCAGAGGAGCTGGGCCACCGGGCCTGTGGATCCCTCTGTACGTGGGAATCTGAGGTGTCACTCAGATTATCACTGTGTGTCCCACACCAAGGGCCAGAAACAGCAAATAGCTACCGCCACACGTACATGGCCCTGTGTCCCCAAAGTCCTCTTTTGGCACCCAATGCAACACAGCTTTGCGGAGAGTACTCTTGCCTCACTTTTTGCTTTTAAAAAGCAAAACTTAAGATTAGTGTCACAGTAAACACCTATATAATCTTTCCTTGTATCTCCTCTTTCAAATAGGATGAAGAATAGGAAGCATTGCTACTTGTGGTGGTAGAGACTTGTAATCCCAGTGCTCTGGGAGGCTGAGGCAGGAGGATCACAAGTTTGAGTCCAGCCTGGAAAACTTAGCAAGATCCTCTCAAAATTTAAGAAAAAAAAAGGAGGGGAGCTGGGGATACAGCTCAGTGCTAATTTCTAAATGAGGCCACTGGTCCTGCCTTCTGTCTGTGAGGGTCAACTTCTTATCCTGAGCATCTGCTCCCTTATTATTTCCCACAGAAGCCTTTAGGGCAATGCTCTTCCAGGAAGAAGTCAAGCATTTGCTGAATGATTGTTAGCACATCATCAGAGGCCTGAGGTAGACCGTCTCTAGGAAGCTGCTCATCAATTCATGATCATTTTGGGAAGGGACAGTGGGCAAGAGCACCCTGAGCAGGCTCTGGGCCCGGGATATCTAGTCACCTGTTCTGGGTGTGGCACTTTCCTTGGAACAGAGCTCCCAGAAGGGGATGGGGAAGCAGTGGCACTTTGGTTCACAAACTTAATTCTTTCCATGATTGTGGTCGAAAACTAAATTGGTCATGAATCAAATCAAATTCAATAGCTAGGTTCAATATTAACCTTATGGGGAAATTTGATTTGGGTTGTGACCAATTCCGTTTGTGAACAGAATCCTGGAAAGAGTTACATTCATAAACCAAGGTAACAGTGTATATCAGGCCTCTGGCTTGAGGAAACTGAGTCACTTGACCAATAATAATGTCAACAAATATAAAGTTCTTGTGCTAAAAAGTGACAAAGGAGTCCTTGAAGTGGGGTTCAGGTCCCTGAAGAAAGGGAAATAATATGTTTGGTGAGCTGGACCAAGGCAGTTTATGGGGAAAAGGTTTTTTTTTTTTTTTACCAAAACCAGGGTATGGACAAAGGGCACAGGACCAGGATAGAGGAGCATGGAGAGGAGGAGAAAGGTGGTGGGAGGCAGTCGGTCCTCTGGATTCTCTTGCTCAGCAGTAACTGTTCTATGTGCCTAAAACGCAGGGTGCTCCACAGATTCATTTTTTGGGGGTGACTCTCACCACCTCACAGTCTTACTGAGTTTGAGGCACCTGGTAGCCCCCATCCTGTTCCTTCTGGGAGCCAGTATTAGGAAAATTATCCTCAGGGTACAGTGGCTGCTTCCCTCTCTGGCCAGATCTGAGGACCTGACCTTGCAGTTGGCATTGCTACAAACCAGGTGGAGCTGCTAATGAGATGAGCTGCCACTGTCTATTTGTGGCTTCCCAAGGGTAGGCTGACCATTCCCCCAGGGGAACGGTGCTCAGGGAGCCTAAAGTATACTTGTCCTCCTAAAAGCATTGTGAAGGACAGATCTGGCATTTTGGCCAATGTATCTGCCTCTTTATCCTTTCTTATAAACTGAAGAAAGATCTAGAGAGGGCAGGAAACTGAAAAGGAAGTGTCAACAACCTTTTAATCTGCGTTTAAGATGGAAGGTGGGGGCCCGGCGGGATGGCACAGTGGTCTAAAGTGCCTGCTTGGGAAAGCTTGGGCGGCTTCAGGGACTGTGGTTCGATCCCCAGCACCACATGCTGTGCCAGCCCTGCCCTCGGGGTGGGCTGAGCCAGCCATAAGAATGAGTGAATAAACAAAGGTTCTGAAATAAGAAAAAAAAAAAAAGATGGAAGGTGGGATTAAACCTTCATCTTCCTTGGGTTTTGAGGAATGGAGACATTTCACCTCAGAGTTCCCCAAATCCTACTGCACCAAGGATGAGGGCCGGTGCTGGGAGAAGCCCCCAGTGTGCCAGCAGAGGAAGGGCCCAGTCTATATTCCATCTGCTATGACTATTACTTATTCAAACTAATAGTATCATCGAAAGGAATCAACTAAGCAAGTATAATTGTTGATTCCTTTTCTATTTACTTTGAAACAGAAACATCGGGCAGAAATGTGGAGCCAAGTATTCAGTGGACATGAACAAAAAAGCAGAGAATCCTGCATAGCACTGGCTGGGGGCTGTGAGAGGACCCTAGCCACATTAGAGCCTCGAGTCCCTAACTCTCAATCTGAACATCCCAACAGAAGCGGACATTCAAAATCAGCAGACCAGGAGCTGTCCTGATACAGTACCTGGGCAACTGTAGTTACCGCACTTCCCCTGGGCCCTCAGTTTCCCCATCTGTCAACTGACAGGGCTGGCTAGGGGCTCTGATAGTCAGTTCCACATACAGTTGGACACAGTGGTCACTACTAGAGGCCACTAGCTAAAGGCTCACTAAAGAAAACTCTCCAATTTCCTGCTGTGATGTCTGAGAATTAGATCTGAGGATGAAGGAATTAGAGTGGTTACTTCTTACAGAAGCCAGAGGAATAAAGAAAGACGTTTCTATTATAGGCCTCTGAGTTCCAACAGCAGAATTCTATCAACATATAAGAAAAGACCCTTGAATCAAAGGCTCCCAACACAAATCTGCTGGCACTACTGTGCCACAAGAAACCATTCCCAAGTGTCCTCATCCCAGATTACATAAGAATTTTACCTCTGCAAACATAGTTGTCCCATTTCAAGTGTTTTCAAACCCTGAGAATGTGGAAGGCACAGCCTGCTGCCACCACTCAAAACTCACACTAATGAGCCCTTATCTTTCTGCACCTGTCGGAAGCAGCACCGGGCATAAGGCTCAAACTTCGGCTGTGGAAGGCTGTGCTGCAGGAGCAGCCAAATCAGGCTGAGTGGAGGGAAAATAGCCCAGACCTTTTCAAACTATGAGGTAAACCTGAAGCCCTGAAATGAGGCAGCCTTCCCTCAAATCCCTGGTGAGGGTTGTGCTATGGCTCTGGGCTTTGTCTTCTGATTCTTAGGACAGGAACAGAAGGTACCACCTCCTCCCTCTCAGGTACGATCTTACACGTACTTAGGACACTTTTCTTTAAGAAATTCCTTTATGAAAGGAGAGCATGTTCTTTTCTGCAAAGGCATGCATGTCTCCTTTGCAGAGCTGTGCCATCTTTGGCAATAACTGTTCTACTCATAGACGAAGCTGGGACTCAGCACGTGGTAGTCTGGCCCTGAGGCCGTCCGCAGTGCCGCAGTCCATTTGTGACTATGTCCTGGCCACAGCACAGCACACATCAGTTCAACCCTGTCCCCTCCAGCTCTGCATCACTTCCCACAATCCTGACACCCACCCTCAACCCACCCAGAAACATCAGACCACTCAGTCTCCAGCCTACTTGCCTGGACTCCAGCTCCTCCATCAGAAGTGGGGGCAGGGCCAGGCTGAAGTTAGGGAGCAGTGGGCACGTGGAAATGGCAGTGGAGAGAACCAGAGCAATTTGCCCACACACACACCAGACACGGAAGCAGAAACAGGTGGCACTGGCGCTGTCTCACCATGCATATGGCAGGGATGCGGGCAGTGCACACCGGTGTGCTGGGGACTGGGAAAAGCCACAGTGACAGAGGCTACAACTAGGGCCTGCGGCGGGGATGTGCACACTGTCAGCACTGTCCCTCTAGCTAGCTATTGCACACACAAGGGCGAAGCATAAGCAGCCGAGCACTGGTCACTAAACAAGCAAAAGTGGCAGCAGGTAGAAGGCAAATCTTTAAATAGCAATAACGAGCTGCAGTAACATTTGCCCGCAAGCTGGGCCAGGAATTGGCAAACTATGACAGACCTGGGCCACTTACACATTGCCAGCCAACCATAATGCCCAGATCCATCTGAGAGCCATGCAGGCACCAGCTATATCCCAGGTTAGATTCAAGGCATAGCTCAAATCTCATATACACCCTTGCACTTCAGGTCTGTCCAAAAGCAGGGAGCTTGTGCAGCCAGGCAGGCCTCATGCTGGGTTGGGAGAGCAGGTCAGAAGGACTTGGTTAATTCACTATGTACACACTGAGGTTTGATCTAGAAATGCATAAAGAGTTGGTTGAACACCTCCTGTACCTCTACATCTGTAATGCCTGGGCAGGATCCCTCAAGACCAGCTGTGAACAAATTTAGGATGAGCCTGGCAGAAGTCTTAAGGGCTTAGACCAAAGGCAAACACTGTAGAAGAGACTGAGGCCCACTTCAAGTGGCAAGCTCAGAACTAGACTGATCTATGAGAGTAAACAGGGCAGGAGACATGAATAATGCAGCAGGTGACCCCAAGGCTACACCTGTCTGCAGAAGGTGGGGCTTTATCCTCAAAATTTTATTCAGGGCATAATGGATTCAGGGAACAGAAAAAGAAAATGTGCTCCAAACTGAAATGCTGAGATCACAGTTTTGCTCAGCGAAATTCTGGGGACTCCTTGTAGTTTAATGAAGAAAGACAGAAACTCTGCTTTTGGCTAGCAGGAGTTGAACAGAACAGGTATAATCTGACCTCATATCAGAAAGTGGAACCAGTGCTGTCCAGGCAGAGAAAGCACACATGCTGCAGTTGGTTTATATCAGATGGATTAAAGACACTAATATGACCTCTCAACCACCTATATATCTCACTTGTTTTACTCAAGGATATGGGTACTAATAAATAAAGCCACTGGGTCAAATCCTATAAAGAGAGTGGATGAAAGAATTTGCAAAGAATTTACAACTGAAGGCTGGTTTAAGACTGAATCCACCTGTGGGCAAGCTGGCTGAGGGGACACTGTTCTGTCTACTAAAGTAAGCTGCAGATGGAAGGGAGGCAAGGAGAGGCTGGCTGAGGGGGATGCCAGAGACGGGTAGCGGGGTATGTCCAAGACACTGTCAGGTGACCTCAAGGTCCCAGAAATCTACTGCTCTATCCAAAGTCAGCCATGGATGCCCAATAGTGGCCCTTCAGTGGCCTTTCATCGTATCACTGCTTGAATGGAGAGCCCAGCAGGGCACTGTCAGCTACATCTGATAAATTCTGAGGAAACGAAAGGCTAAGGCAGCTGAGAGTGGCTCACAGTGCAGACCTGAGACACCACGCTGTTGGCTTCACCCGGACTCACTGTCTTCTAGGAGAAAGGCAATTAGAACAGGGCTGGGCTCAGAAGGCTCTTGGAGCAGATGCTTGAGTCCGTGCCAACAAAGCCCTCTAGGGTTACACGCTGGCTGTGGCAGACCTGCGATAAGGTATAGGTCACACTGCTTTGTAGATTCAGAACTCCCTTCAACTGCCACAACACTCTCGTGTGTTGATTATGCATTTGCAAATAGTTTTTCTTAAATACTTAGCAGTGACTCCAAATTATCAGCAAGGCCTTTTCTCATAAAGTAGTATCATGAATATGCATCAAGCCTAGTCAGAGATAAATAATAATTACTTGGCAATTGATAAGAGAAAAAGAATTATGGTTCGAGAATAGATTTCTATTCAATGGGAAACTTTTGGAAATGATGTGTCTTAGTGCTGGAGGGTTGGGCTTTGTGCTCCTGTCACCCATCACACTGGGGAAGGGAAGTGGGGGGCTCTCAGACTGGCACACCATCATTA
The DNA here is from genome assembly GCA_004027025.1 of Myocastor coypus. Classification (NCBI taxonomy): domain Eukaryota; kingdom Metazoa; phylum Chordata; class Mammalia; order Rodentia; family Myocastoridae; genus Myocastor; species Myocastor coypus. The sequence goes on along the minus strand of PVJA010002403.1, from coordinate 14,432 downwards.
ACTGTAGGAAATGAATTCTTTTGACAAAGAGGACTGATTTTTTTTTCTCTCCAAACATAAGAAGCCACTGATGATATTCCCTCCTTTCTACTGCTAGCTGGGAAAACATCTGCAAACCTTCCTAGCACCACACACTTCCTTTGGCTGTTCAGTCAGAATTACTTTTAGAGGCTCTAGTTCTTTGGCAACAGTGTCTCACTGATTCAACTGTTCTGACACTGGGCATCAAGTCTCCTAGGAAGCTGGTATCTCAGGCCCAGTTCAGTGTAGAAGGTCACAAGAAGGCCTTGGCAAGGCCAAGTCACAGCAGATCTGGTCGAGGTATGCACCATCATTAAGAAAAAAAAAAAAAAAAAAAAAAACAGCTCTGCCTGGGGGATTCCCCCCACCACCCCCAGCCCCTTGAGAACCAAGAGTAAGTGGATGATACAGTGAGGATCAAAACTGCTCTCTGAAGAACTCTGCACCCTGAATTTTAGGATGCAGAAAACCTAAGCCGCCAGTCCAGGCAAGTGGATTGAGAATGCCTGTACCTGCCACTATCCTGCCAGTCCTCTCACCAATTCTCCCAAACATTCTCCTAATTATCTTCACTCACCCACTCCTGTGCTAAGCCTACCTGATTCAGACCTCAGGATTAAGTCTTTTAAGTGGAATGAATGAATGTGTCTTTACCACTTCCAGTTGCCAGCTTGACACCAAGCTTAGACTCCTAAGTTCAAGGAAGATGTGGACTGCAGTGTCCCCCACAGAAAGCAAACAGGAGGACTCTTCACTACTAGCTGGAAGGTCAGTCTGCTCACCTCTCTCCTACTAAGTGGCAGTAGATCAACCAGCCTTCAAGGCACAAAGACCACCTTGCTGTCAAGAGGTAAACCCATTCTCATTAGGGCTTGAATAACCTACCTAAATTTCTAAAAATCCAATCTCATTATATGAATTTCAAGGCTAGTACTGCATCAAATACTTCCTGGAACAAGGAAATCACAGGTCGGGGCTTAGGTATCTCCCGTGGATAAAGAGCCTGAGATGCCCGGGCAGTAAGCAGTCTTTGCAAGGATGTTTGGCACAAATTTATACTTGTGGCTATTTTAAGAGTATTATCTTAAAGTCTCACTTATTTCATCTCCAAATGCATCCTTTCTCAGCTCAGATACCAGGAAAACAAGGTATGAAAGGAAGGGTGAACTTGTGTGCATCTTTTCCCTTGGTAAGTTCATGTCAAGTCAAATCCAGCCAAGCCAGCCAAGCCCAACTCAGAGCGGGGGATACAGGGGAAACCAAAACGTGTCTTTCCATTTCTCTTGCATCCCCTATCTTTTCCCCAGCCTCTTCACTTCCCCAACTCCCCCTAAAAGCAATGATCCAATAGCATGAGCAATTCCTTACGGCTCCCTAGATTTAAACCTGCCCTGAGCCCCTTGCTAGGGTAGACGCGTCAAGCCCATGAGAGTGGAGCCTGTGAAGTAGGGAGGAGGCTAAGGAGAACCTGGGCCACAGCCACTTGGGTCTGCTGCTGCTGTTGCTGGAGGAGCTGCTGGAGGAGCTGCATCTGGTGGTGGGTAGACAGCGGTGTCCCAGGGCCCAAGCCTGGTGGCTTCGAGACCGAGGAGGGCAGCAGCATGTGGGGTGAGGCTGTCAGCATGGGGTCCTGAGGGTGAGGTGAGACCTGAGAGAGGAGAGAAGACAGGAGGTGTCACTGGGGCAGGGCCACCTTTGGGACTCTGTACCCTTCATGACATGGGCAGGTGAGATGGCCCATCTAGAACGCATGAGCCAGAGATGGGCTGGAGCGGGGCTGTGGGGAGGAGGCCATGCTGGCGCCTATGCACAGACTCCACAGTCTGGAAGGGGAATCGGAACACCTCTGTGGCCGGTCCCATCCCAGCTCTTACCCACCACTTCCTTGTTATGCTCTGCTGCTGTGTCATTTGAGGTTCTAGACTTAGGAGAGTTATTTCTATAAACACAGCTCTCTACTACCCCACTGTGAGAAAAAGAGGGGGCAGCTCAATCTGTTTCTTCATCCTGCCTTTAGTCATCTTCCTTTCAGGTCTGAGATGTTTCTCATGAATGAGGCACTAGAGGAAGAGGTCAGGAGAGGGGTCACTGCCCCATCTTGTTGCATAGCAAAAATCACCAGGGGGGAACATTTAGACACCGAATGTTAGGTGACAGCCATTTCTGGCTCCTCCTACTCATCCTCCTCCTGGACACTTATACTAAGGCTGCCATAAAGGCAGCTCCTGTAACTTAGGGTTTGATGGCAAGGCAACACATATCATTTCTTGTGGTTCTGTAGCTAATCTCTCCTCAGACACCCAACAGGATGACATCCACACACAGGGGTCCACTGATCCTTGTAGAGGATTAACCAGATATTTAGGAGAACAGCAGCCACTGCCCGCCTAACTGCCCAGACTTCTTCCGATGAGCTGAGCTGACAGTTTCCTCTTGAGACAAGGCATATTCAGAGCGAGGAAGGGGCAGTGAACTGGCTTACCAATCCAAGGGCTTAGCTGCTGGCCAACCATCTTCCTTCTGGGATTTTGTGTTTAGCTGTCTTCAAGTTTAAACTTTGTTCTCAAGGTCTTGTCTGGTTTTTGCATATACAAGTATATGCGGTGCTATGGACTGAACTCATCCTGAGATATATCCTCACTCCCACCCCACTCTTAATTTTGAACTAGGATCTTGCTAAGTTGCCCAGGTTGTGCTTAGAGTTGCAATTCTCCTGCTTCAGCCTCCCACAGTACTAGTATTATAGGTTGGTATCACCATGCATGGCTAAATTCTTAGTTTTTACATCTAGATCCCATAGCAACTCTGAAGGCCTCACCAAGCCTGCTAGCTTACTAGGATGCAAGGCTGGAGCAGGTGCAGCCTGTCTCAACATGACTTCTAGCATGCAGTGGGCCAGTTTCCAAACCCAACAGTGTTGAGGCACACAACCACAAGAGAATGCAGAGAGGCCCAAACAGGCACAGTTCCCTCAGCGAAGGCCTGGGGGGTTTTGTGTCTTGTGCATTTGTGCCAGGGCCAGCCTTGTGCCAACACCGTGTGGAGATGTGATGTTGCTGAGCGTGCTGTGCAGGGAGAAATCTGTCACAGAAGGGTGGCATCCTGGGAGCAGAGCACACTACATGAGCCCCACAGACTGGGACACATGGCAGCATCTAGTGTGGCACACAGGGAGTGGAGCTGGTGGACCTCAGGCTCCTCTCGGCGGCTGCGCTCCAGCTCTGCCACAATGCTATGGAGTGCCTAGCTCTGCAGGAAGCCGCTCTGATAGCCTGAGGCTGTGATACAGGTTGTTCTCAGAGGCAGCAGGGACACACACAGATCAACTGGATGGGCCACGCCCGCCCACCTTGGAGTCTGAGAGGGAGACTCCTTCTTTCCCGACAGCATCCAGGTCAGTTACACCTCGGCTGAATTCCAGGATGTCGTTCCCGGGGAGTGGGACCTCCACGGCATCGATGTCTGTCTCCTCTGCAGTAGCTGTGGAGGCCCTCTCAGCTCCAGTGAGCTGGCGACCTGCAGAGACAACAGAAAAGGGAAGGGTGACATGCAAGAGCAACACCCGCCTTACCTAGAATTTCAACTATGTCAACCCCAGGGATGCCACAGACTTCATAATTGCTTCATGCAACTTTTCATTTAACAGCATTGAAGAACCTTTCCAATCCAAGATGGTGTTTGCACTTTAAGAGCTATGTAATGCGCAGAAATAAAGGGAAACTTTTCTCAAGCCTGGATGTGTCAGCTTTGTCAGGCTGGTATATTTCTCTCTGTGGGGTGTGGGGGTTCTGGAAGGCGGGGGTGTGACTGTCATCACCTCCTCCCAGCTCTATAATGCGATGCAACCGAGGGAAACTATACTGTGTGGGAGTTCAGAGACACAGAAACTTGTCCTGGATAGGCCTGGAATGAGCTGTCGCAGAAGAAGCAAGAGGAAGGAGCAAAGCATCTTCTTTCACATGGCCCAGCTTTGTGAGCTTCAGTAGAGGCTCAGTGTGAGGGACAGGTAGGGCTCCAAGATGAAGGAGGCAGGGCAGGGAGGCGTAAGCCCCTCCTAACATGGTGTCAGTCTCCAAGCCTTCAGAGCCCAGAGTGGATGCCGAAGAGGCCTTCAGGAGGTAGGTGGGGTGGGAGAAGAGGAGACGGCTCCTTTGCCATGCTCCTGAGCCAGTTTTTTTACTTCCCACTTTCTTTCCTTTCCCATGTCCTTGATCACCAACATAGCACATTGGTCAATAGCAAACCAAAGTCTTGCTACTGGAGTTTCCCTTCACTTCTTGCTCCTTTCTCTTTCTTGGACTCTCTACAAACACCTGATAGTTCCTGAGCAGTTCATAGGAAATATTTTATCGTTCTGTGTTTGGATTTAGGTCCATCACTATTGTCTTCAAAAGTGATTTCTTAAAAGTTTTGAGAGACCAAAACGCCCACTGGCAAATGGAGCAGGCTGCCACGAACTGAAAGCACAGAAGCCGACGACCCAGTCCTGAGTCCAGCCAGGCAAGAGGGCCTCAGTCATGTGAGCACCTGCCATGCAGAACTAACGGTTCTAGGAATTCTTCTCAAAAGAAGCATGGTGACAAATCCACCCGGAGGACAAGCCTGGGATTTCAAGTCTTTGGCATCCTTATTTTTCTTTCTGTCTCCTCCAAGAACTGGGAAGGTGGCCTACTGGGGAGCATAGGCATTTAACAGAAAGCATGGCCATGTGGACAGCTCCTCTGCTCCACTTAGTGCCAGCAGGCAGGGAGCATGGAAAGGTTTGCTCATCACCACACTCCTGCACTTTGAGGTAACCCTGACAATTGATCAGGCTGTGTTTGAGGGGCAGAGAGGAATGAGAGTAAGCCTCAGATGATTTTCAGGAGGTAGATGGTGCTGAGAATTGAGCATCTGGTGCTTTATGCCTGTGTAGGAATAATCAGGAGGAAATGGGTGCTCGAAAGAGCAGAAGGTTTTTATTTGCCATAGGCGGAGCTGGGTTTCTATAGCTCTGCGTGCAGCTGGCACAGGACACTGAAGACGCCCTGGCTAAGCCCTTTCCCTCCCTTCATGACTTGAGGCCAGGGTTCAGTCCCATGCACCTGTCTCCTAAGACTCTGGCTCTAACAAGGTGTCCATAAATACCAATGAAGAAAACAGTGTTGTGATGGAGTAACAAAACAGGGGCTGAGGCTATAAGAGGAGGCTGCCTCCCCGAGGTCTATCCCCGAAGATCAAAATAGTGAAGATTAAAAAGATCCTGACAGAAAGCTTGGCCCTGTCCCTGCCAGAAGTGCTGGTGAGATCAGCAGACCTCTCAGGTTCTAGCCCTGTCTCTGAGGGTGTCTTAAAAACCCAACGTGCTCAGCCACTCTGTCTGTTCTGGTGGCCTTACAAATTGCAAACTACAGGACGCTTGCCGAGAAACCTCCCACCGCCCAGCAGGTGCTTCAGTGCTCACACTAGGGGTCTCATTCATGTCATGGGTGCAGACCAGTGCCCAGCAGATTGGTCAGCACTAGGAGAGGGAAGATGGCAGTGGACTCTGAGGCATGTGTGCCTGTTTCGCACAGAAGATGACACCCAGAGGAGAGCCTCCCAGTGTCTTCAGGTCCCATCATCAAGGAGATTCAGGATCCACAGCTGCCCCAGCACCTGTGTAAGCTCAAGGGACACAGAAAGGCCCCCAAACCCTGGAAGATCTAGGGCTTCATGGTTTGTAGATTATGACCATGGAAGTCCAACCAGGATTAGGAGAGGGGGTTAGCAATGCTGATTTCTGAACTGTTTGCGTCAACTATTTCTGCTTGCACATGAAACAGTAACTAACCATTAGGCAAATGCTGATTTAATAAGCATTTATTAAGGACACCAAACATAAATATTAATAAGCAAAATCTGTTTTTAATGTTGTGCAGCCATATGAGAAAACAGGTGTAACTCATACCTGTGGCCTGAGGGTGTGTTTCCTAAGCAACAAAGAGCCCAGGCACAGGACCACAGAGAAACACCTAACAGGTGGGGGCTCAAGGAACGGGGCAGAGGAGCAACAGCTCCTGAAGGAGTGTACCAGCTAAGGCAGGTGATGCAGCAGGTGAGGGGCAGGGAGGGGCAGGGGGCAGTCCTGCAGAGGGTGAGGCAGGTGCAAAGGGAGAGTGGCACACAGTCCACGGTAGGTCACAGGCACCGCCAATGGTTCCGCAGGGAAGAACTTAACCAAGAAGAGTCGGGATGGATTGAGAGCAGGTAACATCAAAAGATTTATATTCTAAACTTTCACTGTACAGATGCTGTGCATCATAAACCCAGGAAGAACAAAACCAAGTAACACTCAATGGATGACATAGACAAGAATAAAACTAAGAGGGTGGCAATGAAACAGAAGGCAGAGGACAGATCTTAGAGATCTTCAGGGGACAGAAATCACGGGCTTAGCCAAATAATCGCCTGTGCTCTGAGGGTGTTGGTAGTTCGTGTGGGATGAGTTTTAAAATTTCTGATTTAGGTGTCTTGGTGGAAACTGGCATCCTACAGGAAACTTTAGCAGGAGTAGGACTGTAGCTAAGAGGGTTTAAACAGGTTTAAACCTGTTGATTGTGTTCTCTTCTCTTCTTCTTCTTTTTTTTTTTTTTTTTGGCGGGATTGGGATTCAAACTCATGCCCTTGCACTTACCAGGCAGGCATTTGGGCCATGGAGATATCTCCCCAGCCCTAAACCTGTTGAAATTGTCAGAGTGCATGTGTAAGAGCCAAAAGGAGAAATAGTCACACAACTGGGTATATGTAAAGGACTGCATGTTTGTATGCAGAGCTCATATATCAAAGGCTTAATTCTCTATGTGATGGTATCTGGATACAGGCCTTTGGAAAGTAATTAGAGCACCAGGCTGAAGCCCACGCGGAGGGATGGATGCCCTTATAAGAAGAGACAAGAAGAAATCTTACTCTACAGCGAAAAAGAAACAGCGAGATAGCAGCTGTGGGCAAGCCAGGAGACACCTGCACTGGGAAGGGCACCGGCAGGCCCTCTGACCTTGGGCTCCTAGGCCTCCAGGACAAGAAATAAAGTCTGTTGCTTAAATCAGGCAGGGTATTATATGGCTGTCATAAAAAGAAACACAAATGGAGAATTGAAGTAAAGGTCTGGCCTGGAGACATATCTGTAAAAGCCATGGGAGTCAGAAAAGAACCCAGGGACCAAGTCCAGGAGAAGCAGAAGAGGAGCCTGTAATGTTTATTGGGAAGCAACTAGCAGAGAACAAAGGGTAACAGTATGTGTGTGGGATCACCAGAAACAGGGGGAGATGAGCACCGCATTTCCAGGGGTCGTGCCTATAGGGAAAGGCTGGCACTGGCTTGCCCTTAGCTGGGAGTTTCAGGAAGAGCTGGCAGGGCAAAAACTGGAAGAGCACTGGAGGCTGAAGAACTAACAGCAAAAACAGAGAAAAGAAGGCAGGCGCTGAGTATAGGTAAGTTTACAAGAGGAGTGGCTGTCAAAGAAAGAAGAGGAATGATAGTACCTCAGACTGGAGAGAGCCGCAGGGACAAGGAAGGTGTCCGTTTGGTTATTTTTAAGACAAAAAAGACTTGACCTTATTTATTTGCAGAGGAGGGAAAAACCACGCCCACGAGAAGATCAGAGAGGAGAGATGGAGGAGCGGAGCGCTAGCTACCTGGAGTGCTGGGAAGCAGTAAGCTGGGTAGGGTGCGAATGCAGATTCAAGGGTCAGTTGTGGCCCGAGGCTGTCATTTGCTGAGAAGGACGGCTGAGTGGCTAAGTCATCCGTGCCAAGTTTGGGGATCACAAATGCGCTGACAGATCAATGCTTGGATGGGAGTTGTCCTCAGCGCTGTCTACATTACAGGGGGACAACAAATAGATACTGCTGGGTAAATGTAGAGCTGTGGTTTGCACAGGTGCTGATTTGGACAAAGCCAAGGCCTTTCGACTTCAATTCAAAAGGGATTGACATGGCTAGACTTTGCCTCAAAGCTGCAATGATAGCCGGTTAAACTTCAGTGTTTGGAATGCACTAACTCACTTCCCATAACCTTGCTAAGAGGTAGGAGCTGATACTGCCCTCTTGTGACAGGTGAAGACACCGAGCCAGAGTGGTGGGGTCAGAGGGGGCTTGAAGCCTGCAATTCTGGCTCCAGGTTGGTGCCTTTAACCTTGAACTCATTGTGCCTTCCCGCTTGGTCCCACCCATCCTCACCTCACCTGCTTTATTTTCCTCTCTGTACCTTGGTTACATCCTGCACCCCTGCCCTGAACATGAGCTTTTTATTGTCTTACTATCTGAAGGGAGCCTGGCACTTGGCATGGACTTATACATTTACCAAAAGAGGCGTGTGACTAAAATGAAGGTGATGAAAGATGGGCACCAGGCATCTGAGGAGATGCTGGAGTTGTGTGGGCATAAGAGTGCCCAGGGGCCCAAAGGACTCACTACTGGGACTGAGCAAGATGGTGACATACGGATGAATAGGAGCTTCCTAAGCTGTTATCCATCAAAAGTTCACTGTCTAGATCAAGAGTTTTGTAGAAAATAATGCTCTGGTAAACTTATACATAGTGAAATGCTACTATAGCTAAGCAAATTTACACATCCATCATCTCATTGTTTACCCTTCCTTCCTAGATGTTAATCTTAAAAAAAGTTGTACACATAGAAAAAGAGAATAGGGCCAGGGAGATAGCTCCACAGCATAAGCGCCTGCCTGGTAAATGCAACATCACGAGTTCCATCCTTGGTACCATCAAAAACAAAAACAGACAAACAAAAATCTCCCACTCAGAAAAAGAAAATAAAGAAAAGATGTACATGAAAGTATTCACACATACAGATGTGTGGGGGTAAATTTAGTCTAGAAACATAATATACATCATGAGGATCCTAGTTAGTAACATGATGTTGTATTCAGCTTTTTACTGAGTAAAATGTAGGTGCTCCACACCCCCAGACACACATACAGATGCGCACGAGTGCATGCACGCACGCACGTACACACACACACACACACACACACACACACACACACACACGCTTTGTCTGCAAGAGGCTCCATTCTTCCCCAGGGTTCTGAGCCCTTTCACAACTGTCCTGCATATAGCGGACACCTCCCCCTATCCTCCCGTTCATGCCTCCAAGGGAACAGCCTTCTCCCAGGATACCCTCACCAGGAGGGGTCAGAGAACCAGCACAGGGCAGGAACAGTGGCCCCACCTGGCTCACAGCTCCTGGCTGGGCCAAGAGCCACTGATGACAAAAACCAGAAAAGATGAACTCCCTCAGGGTAGGGGATGGTAGGAAGAATAAGGGAGAAAGGATGCGGGAGAGAGAGGAGGAACACACAATGGAAGCGAATAACCTCATTAAAAGCACTGCTGAAACTCAGGGTAAGCACTGGCACACATCAAAGACCACCGCGAGGCTTGGAGGGTAGTAAAGCTTTCCAATTCCCAAGAGTAAACAAGTTTCGCACAATAAAAGGCTTCCCACCCGGCAGGGAGCTGCCCCCCAGAAAGATAAACACATGTTAAAGGAAAGGGGCCCTAATGGGAAAGCCAGATTCTTGTCAAAAACTGTCAGCCAATAGTTCCCTGGACCTTTAAGGTGCCCCATCACAGAAGAAAATCCCAGTGGAGTCCAAAACTGGCTCCTGGGGGAAGCGCTTATGAAAAGAAGTGCCATGTCCTAGCCATGCATAGACAGTGAACAAGTGAGTGGGGTGCTAGAAAGCAAGCAGCGGGGGACAATGCAGTGAGCAGCTTTCAGGAAAAGCGAGTGCTCAGACTTGAAATACACTCAGCTTCACAATAGTACGCAGCAACCTGTGGACGTCAGAGCAGTCACTTCACTCGAACCTGTCATAAAGTTAGTGACAGCACTTCGGAGACATGCCTGTCCACTCCACTTGGCATACCCAGGAGGTCAGGCACTGCAGAGGCGGCCTTGGAACCTGAGACAGATGGCTCAGGCTCATGGAGGGCTTACTGTGTGCCACCCGTCCCTACTGACTCGCCTTCTCTCATCAGGCCCTGGAAAGGAGAAACAAAGTCCAGAAACAGCATGGAGTTTGCTAAGGACCAGGCAGCTGACAAGGAACAGGGTCAGGACTCAAGTCCAGTCATCTGCGGCTCTAGTCCACCAGCCAAGTCCTCTGTCACAGCTACCCTGCCTGCCACCCACCCCATTATAGGTAACTTTTGTGCCATCTGGGCAAGACCACTACCAGACTCAGGTATCTGCTGAATGCCATTCTAGAGGTGGCGAGATAGTAGTATATTTTATTTCAAAACAATTTTTTTTTAATCTATTTGGTACATGGTCTCACTGCGCAGATTAGATTTATACTGATCCTCCTGTTTTCAGCCTCCCCAGTACTGGAATTATAAGGATGCGCCACCATGCCCAGACTTGATGGCTGGCTCAGGGTGTACAGGGGCAGGGCAGGTGCAACATGTGGTGCTGGGGATCGAACCCCAATTTCTGCGCTTGTCTAAGTAGGCATTTAGTCTACTGAGCTATCTGGCTGGCACTTTGCAACAGTATTTTAAAAATGCAGCTAACATGTAAAGTAGCAGAATATGTATCAGACAGATGGCCTTCACTAAGGCAATGAAATGGATCTGTCTGATCAGCTGAAGGCTCCAATAGAGTTGATCTAGTTGGTCCAAAAGATCAATGGGAAACCTCAGCCCGAAAACTTCTGGTCCAACAAGGTTCAACAGCCCTGGGAGTCGTTTCTTGAGAGTAAATGTTCCTCTCTTGAAGGATGTATGTGTGTGTCCCTAAACTCTGAACATAATCTGTCTCACTCCCAGGACACACAGTCATCTCTATAAGCACAGGCAACCCAGTACTTTACTTCCTGGGACTGCCAGGTCTCCAGTGTGTGTCAGAGCCCACCAACCCAGGCTTGGTCTTCTTGCAGAGGCACATGCAGTGCCTGCTTGACACCTTCAACTTTGAATACACTGCCCTGCTTCTGACAGGCTTTCCTAAAATGCTCCCAGATGTGTCTACATGTAGAAAGCCAGTTATATTCTTCTTAGGAAGAATATATATGGAATATGCTAAGTAGCTGAGGTCTCATGTATAATAATGTGGTTTGAGAAAATTATCTCCCAAAAGCTAATAAAAGGCAGTGTGAATATGGTCGGAGGGCACATCAGTTTCATAGTGACTATCTATGTCAGGCACAGAGTCCATGGCACAGGACACATAGTGGTGTGTTCCTGTGGCCTCTGTCACCACCAATGCCTTCTCATGCATGCTCTAGCCAGCATTCAGCTGTAGGAATCCATTGGTCTCTCTGCGATCAGTTCTACCCAAGGAGAAATGGAGGCAGGAATGAGAAAGATGGATAAGAAGACAAAAGCTGGGCTAGGTAGTTGCTGGTCTGCCTGACGGGCAAGACTAACACTTCACAACAAAACTTACATTTATTTATACTTTTGCAAAGTTTGTAACACATGGCCCAAGGTTGCCTAGCAACTAAATAGCCTACCTTAAGCAAACAGGATGTTCATCTCAGGAGTGAGTTAGCTTGTTGCTGTAGGCACCGAGACCCAGTCACACCTACACACCTGTGATCAATTTCCTAGCTTCCTGCAGCTCCCAACATTCAGCCTCTCTCTAGGCCAGTGGTTCTCAACCTGTGGGTCATGACCCAGGCAGGGGTTGAATGACCAAAAGACAGGGGTCGCCTAAAGCCATCAGAAAATGTTATTTATTTGGAATTGTTGTTATATTTAAACCTATGCTATGCCATGGTGAACTGTTATTTATTGGAATTAGTAATAAATATTTCTCAACATATAATTAAATATTATTTTTGCGATTAATCACTATGTTTAAATTATGTCTGATTTGTAGCAATGAAAATACATAATGAATATCAGGTATTTACATTCCAAATCATAACTGTAGCACAATTACAGTTTTGAACTAACCACCAAAATTATTTTTTGGTTTGGGGTCACCGCAACATGAGGAATTGTATTGTGGGGTCATGGCATTAGAAAAGTTGAGAACCACTGCACTAGGTGCTTCATCTCCCAACACAAGTGTGATGGATGACATTCCTCATCAGCAAGGCTGCTTAAAAGCTCGTCTCGTGGAATCTATACTCAGCTGCCATGCTCGTTTTGGTACAGAGTAAGCACTTAATACAAGCTTGTTGGCAATGACTAGCACCTGTGCTCATGGTAGCACCCACTGACTGTGCTTGTCACTTTATTCAACAAGTAGTTATGCGCCTGCATCTAAGACCTGCCATGCCATTAAAGATAGAGGATGCTGCATGTCTGGTACATAGAGGGTTGAAAGCTGATGTCCACAGCACTGGCCAGGAATGAAGGGAACCAGAACAATAGATGAAGGAGTGAATCTGCTGGGAGGCGAAGGGAGGTGGAAAACAGGACTCCCAGAAAACCTGAGGTTGGGTCTGTGAGACAGCTAGTTGTCTGCATGAAGGTGAATGCAGGGACCCTTGGCAGATGGAGCCACATTAAGAATGGCTGGAAAGTACATGACACAGTTGGGGCAGGAAGGACCTCATGGTACACAAGGAGGAGTGAGGGAAGCAGGGCAGGAAAAAAGCACAGGAAGTGATCCCTCTTGGGATGCCTGCTCACTTCCCAGAGAGAATTTTCCACAGCATCCCAGAAAATCACACCAACCGACCCACCCAACAGATGCCTGCAGAGGAGAGCAGGAGGAGCTCCGGCTGCCGGAGGAAAGCAAGACCCCCCCCCTTGGTGCTGGGAGAAACACCACACAAGCAGTTCTCTTCAGAGAGCCAATGCACACCTATAATTCCAACATTTTGGGAGGGTTGAGGCAGGAGGGTCACAAGTTTGAGCCCAGCCAGGGCAATTTGGTAAAGGTCCTGGGTTCAATCTGCAAAACAACAACAACAATACACACACACACACACACACACACACACACACACACACAAACCCCAAAAGGTTTGTGGTACACCTCAGTGGTAGACCACTTTCCTATCATGCATAAGACCCTGAGTTTAGTCCTGAACACTAAAAAAGAAACAAAAACAAAAAAACAAACCCCCCAGATCTCTCTAGCCAGCAGTGCAGCAGTGGGTTCTGATTAGGTACTCAGAGGTCAGGTCAAGCTTCTTGACAGAACTTCTGTGATAACAGCATGTTCCAATGATCAGCCTCTGGGCACCCTCTGTGTCCAGCCCTTTCTACTCTAGGAATAATAGGTGGCTTTACCAGAGACAACTTCTGGGCGAGAATGGCTTCAGGTACTGGAATACTGATGACCAACACAACTGTGGGTTTGAAAGCTCCGGAGTCCGCACCTATGGGACAGCCCCAAAGCAAAGCCAGAGAGGAAGGGCATCCACCCTCTCAGGCTGGCAGCTCCCACACATCCTCGGTGCAGAAGTGAGCAGACTGAATTCTGTTCTCTGAGCAAAGTGTACAGCCAGGGACTCACAGAGGCCTCTGGGGGATGTTTCTAGGTGACTGTCACCATTATGTCCTCCTCCCTGGCCAGAGGAGCTAGATGCAGTATTTGCCAAGTCTGCCTGTCATTCTCTGTTCTGTCTCTTATGCCTCAAAACACAGAAATGGAGAATTTTCATAACTTCAGTACTGTAGCTTGCTAAAACTGTTACTGGCGTAGGACTCACAGCAAACAGCAAGGCTCTGTCTGTACAATAATTTTTTAAATAGTGGCAGTTACCAAGATACCTGTATCAGTAAAAGAATACCACTATTTAATTAAAAAAAAAATTGAGCCACGACCCAAGAAAGGGAAGTTCCTGTGGTCACATGGAAACTGAACTCTAGATGAAAACGTCAGGGTGTCTAAATTTATGTCCGAAGTACAAAAGTTATGAAAGTACAGTGGGAAGTAAATTTCCCATCACCCTAGCTACCCAGTTGCTTTTCCCAGATTAAGCCACAGCTACCAATTTCTTGTGCCTCATGCCAGAAATAATATATGCATAAGAAATACGTGTGTGTGCTGGTGCCAGACCCACCCCCGGGGTGCACAGAGACAGTGACTGAGAATGAGCATGATGGCACATGGCCGGTAATCCCAACATGGGGGAGGCTAAAAACAGGAGAATCACTATGAGTCTGACCTATATAGTGAGACCCTGTATTAAATACATGAGAAAAAAAAAAAAGAAACATGTGTGACCACAGGGGTGCACATCTATAGCTGAACCCACACACATGTATATCTATGCATTTGTAATACACTGTAATTGGTAGCACTCTATCACAGTTCTGATTTTCTCAATAAAATATCAGGGCCAGTGTGATACCTCAGCAGACTAAGTGCCTGCCTAGGCAAGCACAGGGACCAGGGTTCAATCCTGGGTACCACATGCTGTGCTGTCCCTGTCTCCAGACTCACTGAGCTAGCCACCAAGACTGG
>PVJA010002402.1:0-107669 GCA_004027025.1 Myocastor coypus | reverse complement strand
AAAAAAAAAAAAAAAAAAAAAAAAAAAAAAAAAAAAAAAAAAAAAAAAAAAAAAAAAAAAAAAAAAAAAAAAAAAAAAAAAAAAAAAAAAAAAAGTGCACTCAGGAGCTAGGGAGATAGCTCAGTATAATAAGTGCTTGCCTGGTAAGCGCAAGGGCCTGAGTTCAATCCCCGGTTCAGAAAAAAAAAAAATTAAAAGTGTACTCAGAACACTTGGATCTTAATTAGATTTAAGAGTTTTGTGGCAAGTCCTTAGAGGAGAAACTGTAAGTTTGTGTCGGTATTATGTCCCTCCCTGTCCTCTCATTCTGTCATTGCCATGTCCGTTCTCCCTAGAGATGACCAAGATGGCAGTAGCTGTATCTGACATTTTTTCGTGCCTCCCACAGAACTTAACGCAATGTGCTGGCCACAGCATGGTTGTTAAACAATACATGTTAAGTTTTGTTTCAATTTTCATTTCTTGAGACAGGGGTCTGCTATGTAATTCAGGCTGCCTTCGAAGTGGTGATCCTCCTGGGTCTGCTCCCCAAGTGCTAGAATGACAGGTATGTGCCATCATACTTGGATTAGTTTGGTTTTGTTTTTTTGGTACCAGGAATCAAACTCAATGACCTCGTGATTGCCAGGTGAGCACTGTGCTGCTGTATCTCAAGCCTTAGTTTTTTGTTTGTTTTGTTTTGTTTTGTTTGGCTGTCTGAGGATGCCCGCTGGAATTGAACCCAGGTCCCCTGCACCTGACTGCATTTGCCTGAGCAGACACTTAAACAACTGAGCCCATTTTGCTTTTTGAGAGAGAGAGAGAGAGAGAGAGAGAGAGAGAGAGAGAGAGAATCTCACTGTGTAATTTAGGCTGTGGCCTTGGATTCATTAGGCAGCGCAGGCTAGCCTTGAACTTGGGGTGATTCTCCTGCCTCAACCTCTTGAGTGCTAGGTGTACACCACCGTGTCTGGTAATAATTCGTATGTTTTGAACTAAAATCGTTTGTCCTTCTGACCCTATGTGCAGCTGGGGGTATCCGGAACAGATGGGCAGAGTTGGGCTGAGAAGTGGGCAGTGTCTTTTGAAATGCTTCTCCAAAATGGAATTAAAAGATTGGTTCAACAGTATGAAAGAACTCATTAAAAAATGCACAGAAGGCCTGAACCACTACTCAGCAATGAAGATATACAAATGGCAAGTAAGCACACAAGTGAGACACTGAACCGCATGCACCATAGAATTAAAAATTCAAACATCAAGATGTCACACACCTGTGGGAATCTCCACAGCCCACAGCTCCCGTGGCACCCTGTGCTGGCGAGGGTACAGAGCCGACGTGACTGCCCGCAGCCGGCCAGGATGCAGAGTGGCTAGGCCACCGTACAAGGCAGCATGGCAGCTGCCACGGAACTGTCCATGTTCCCAGCACAGGCTCCAGCAGTGGCACGCTTGCGGCCACCCGATGGGATTGAACGTGCAGGCCCCCACGAAAACCTGCACATAAACACTTGTAGCTGCTTCATTCCCAGTTAGCAAGACTCAGATGCAGCCGTGGCACCCTCCAGCAGCCAGAGAACAGACGCACTGTAGCCCACTGGACCGCGGTCTGGCCATGGTCTGGCAAAAAAGAGATGAGCCGTCAAGCCTGAGAAGACACCGGGGAAGCAGATGCGTGTTGCTCAGGGAGAGAAGCTGATGATGTACAGACTACGTGAAGTACAGGACCCAGCTCTGTGGCATCCTGAAAGCAGAACCGTGGGGACACTGAAGGGTCATGAGTCTGCAGGGGCTGGGAAAGCCAGGATGAGCAGGGACAGCCTGGAGGATCTGCGGGACGACTCTCCTGATGGGGATTGTCTCGATATTCTGTCCAGACCCTAAGAACGCCCAGGGACCCTAACATACACTGCAGGCCCAGGTGACGACGACGTAGTTCACCATGGACAACAAGCATGCCACTCGGACCCCACAGCCCCAAGCCGCCATGAACACCAAAGTGTCCTAGACTTGTCATCATCGTCCGGTCAGCCACACCGCATTGGCTGTGGCCAAACACAGAGCCAGTGTCCATGCGAGGCGGCATGCGAAACAGGAAGCTTCCACCCGAGGGTCTGGGGCTCAGTGTGTGATCAGGCTTCACCAGATTTTAGGCTGGATAAACCTTTAGCTTGTCACTTGCCGGAAGCTGTCACTGTCTCTGACTGCAGAGAATTCTCCAGCACTTCGTGCTGGAGGTTGCTATTCGTTTTTTTGTCTTTTTGAGACAGGGTCTTGTTATGCAGTTCAGGCTGGCCTTGAGCTCACTTTTGTAGCCCAGGCTGGTCTCGAACTCGCACTGATCCTCCTAACTCAGCCTCCTGAGTGCTGGGATTACAGGCATGCACCACCACACCCGGCTGAGGTTGCTATTCTTGTAGGCAAAAATCCTGGCTAATTTCTACCCTGCTCTTCCTGGGCACCAGTGACCCCAGATGCCCCTGTCCCACATCCACATCATGATATCTGCTTCATGTCCTATACTCATTTGCTGCATAGATGAGCTGGAGCCCAGAGAGGACACATGGAGGTTAGCAGAGGGCTAGGGTTCGCATCCTTAGATGATTTCAAGGCCTGCAGGCCTGCAGACAGTCTCTTATGTGACTGATGCTCTAGACCCGAGGGTATGTATCACATCCAGAAGTTGAGTGTTGAATCAGTTAAGCTTTCAACAGCAAGTAATAAATAATCAACTCAGTATGATTTAAACAATAAGATTTATTTTCCCTCTTAAGAGGTCGCAAAGGAGGGGCTGGTTCAGGACAAGTTAATTCAGGGACTCAACCACATTGTCACATTATTTTGCATTCCCATATTCTAGTGTCCTAAGGGTTGCTGCTTGCTGTCCCCACCCATAGTCTCACCTGGTCCTGGTGTCTCTGCAGCATCTCTAGAGAGAGACAAGGTTCATGTCTTGCGTTACCTCCTTCTTCGGAGGAAGGGTCTGTCCCAGACACCTCTGCTCTCTGATGTGTCATGGCCAGAAATGGGTCACACACTCTACACCAAAACAGTCCTGAACTAACAGCCAAGCAAGACAATCATGGTGTCTTAGACACATCAAAGCAACTTCCTGTGTGAAAGAAACTCCTTGCTGCTTCCATGGGCAGGAGAGGCCACAGACAAACAGGCTTTTCTAGGGAGATCTGGGATTCTGTAGGAAGGCTTTCTCTCCCAACTCCCCCCCAGGACTACTCTCAGTCTGAGATTCTTGGACTTTGCATCAGAAGAATCCAAGTCGCACCACAGGCTGCTTCAAAGATATTTTCTCTTCGCCTTGACAGATTCTTGGAACCTAAAAGGCTGAGGCAGACAGGCAGTTTCCCCTAAAGCCTGAGCCCAGCGGGGCGCATGATAGCAAGCGATTGCCCTTGAAGCCAGAAGGCGAGTCCAGCAAGTCTAATTCAATCCTAGTTTCTGCTGGGCTGACAATGATCCCAGACCTCAGCACACCAGAACGATGAGCTAAACGCTTAATTCTTCAGGATATTTAACTCGTGGCTATGAGTCACTGTTAATATATTCAACAGATATCGGGTTTCCAACCTGTGATTTCAAGTAAGGGCTTTAATTATTTTGCTCAGTGATTTCCTCCAATGTGCATGCCAGCAGCCAAGCTCAGCGAGCAGAGCATCTTGAAGTGTTTATCTTTGAGTTCGCTACAGCACTGAGACGTGTCAAATGCTCCTAAAATCCGTGTCCAGAGACAGAGGTCGTTTGTCAAAGCTAAACTCTGCACTAAGATCCCAGAGGAGGCAAGGAGCCCTGCACATTCTGTACGTTAATGCCGTACACAGAATGAATGAGAGTGCGCATGCCATGTTCCTGCAATGAGCACATTGCATCTTTTACCAAACTTAGAAAGGAAAGGAAATTTATAGCTGGTGAGAAATACTTTTGAGAACTCTAGAATGATATTAAAGATAATAAAATTCATTAAACTTATTGTCTTCATTTATACGTGTGTGTGTGTGTGTGTGTGTATTTTCTAAAACATACCTTGATTATCTAAAGTGTTAAATTAAACAAGTAATACAAGTTTGTGGGTTGGGGAGATAGCTTAGTAACATAAGTACCTGCCTGGCAAGCACAAGTTTCTGAGTTTGATCCCTAGTACTGAAAAAAAAAAAGAAAAAAGCAAGAAGTTTGTAACTTACATATATGTAACCACAGTAAACACAGAATATTCTTCATCTGTGATTGCTTACATGTGTCCCATGCAGGGCACAAGTCCACAAATGGAGCTGTGTGACTTTTCTGCCAGTAGCAGTGCCTTGGGGCTGCCTGTGGCGGCCTTGGACCTCACCGCACCCCAGGGAATCATGGACTCTTCAGCTCCTCTAACCCTTTGTGCCCGCGGACTTGGCCTGCCTTCACTCTGGACCCTCATGGAGTGGAACTGTTTCCAGATAGTTTCTGGGCTTTCCAGATCCAGAGGAGCCTCAAAGCCAGGTGGCACCCTCATTCCAGTTTTGGAAGCAGTGTGTCTCCTCTTGTCCTCTTGGCTTTGAAGACAGATCCCTTGGGGTGCAGGCGAACCTTGCAGGCAGAGCAGTGGCCCAGCATGTGAGGCCCAGGTTCCACCTCCAGCACCGCAATGACAACCAGAACCCGAATACCTTTGGTGCACTGGCTGTGGGCTGAGCCACGTGGACCAGGGACAGAGATGCTGGGGACTGTGGCTCCGGGAAACACAGCCCTGCTGTGTCCTGCTGAACTCGCTGCCCGCACTCTGCCAGCAGGGCTGCTTAGCGACACAGGGACCCATTCTTTCTCTCAGGCAGCCAGCAGTGACCGAAGGTGCTGGCCAAGGTCCTCCGTGATCAGCCTCGCCACGCTCCAGGAGTCTTCTGGCTGCTGAGTATTTTCCTGGAAGCCACTGGCCTGCACATGAGAAGAGGACTAGAGGAGCTCTGGGCCCGCTGGTGGCCTTTCTAGATAAAGCGTGGAGTCTACTCGGTTGGCATTATTTCCTCCTGTGAGTTCAATGCTTAAACAAGCAGGAAAGGAATAAACGCACAAGCTAGACAGCATCACTCCAGCTAGCACTTTAAGGAAACAATGGAGAGGGTAGTAAGATGTTTGATCTTTTTCTGAGTTTGGGGGAAAACTTTTGAAATTCCTATTGATTTCCTGCTACTCAACATATTAAAAGTGGAAAGATAGATGATAGATAGATTAGATGATAGATAGATAGATAGATAGGTGTACTTTAGCACAGGGTTGATAGGGTCTCGCTAGGTGTAGATCAGGCTCTTAGTGATCCTCCTGCATTCAGCCCCCCAAGAGCTAGGAGTCCAGGTGTGCACCACCACTCCCGGTCTCAGTGCAATCTCAGCGCGCCCCAGGGGCAGGGCCACCACAGCATGCCAGGGACTGAGCCCCACACTGCTGTATCTGCCTAAGCAGGCGCTTTAATCCATTGAGCTATGGCTCAGAAATGGAGTAGTATATTTGTACACTAATGTATTAAACGTCTGGCTTAATAGACTGCAGTAGGTATTTTAAAATCTAGTGTAAGTGAAGGTAAGCAGGAAATATTCCAAGTATGTAAATGAAGATCATCTACGGCACATGTTTAGAAAATAACTCATTCGAAGAACTGTCTCTAGTGTTGCCAAGATGTAAGAAGGTTCACCTGGCTCCTCTTCCTTTCATGGTGAGAAACTAGAAACCCTTTCTTTGGAGCTTTCCCTTCTTCTTGGTGGGAATGAGAAATCAAACCTTCTGGCTGTACAATGAGGGCCCTGAGCAATCACTTCAGCTTGTTCAAATTTCTAGTTGCTATTTGCAGGGCCACAGCTCTCCTCCTTTACGTTATCGCTACGTTTGGTTTGTTTGCTTGTTTTTGGCAGTGCCCCTCCCAGAATGGTCACCAGGAACTTAGCCAGACCTCTGTCCCCTGCCATCCAAGGCATGAAGGCGCTTGATCTCCAGGGCTTGACCTTTAACTTTTCCCCCTCTCTTTATGGACATGTGGCTTAGCTCTGCGCCTGACACCTCACAGGCTGCTAAGACCATCGCCTTACAACCAGAGCCTCCGTCTGTGGCTGTGGCCAGGGAGCAGTCAGGGGGCGGCTTTCCAAGCAGCCAAGCAACAGCAGGACTCCTTGTGGTAGCTGCAAATCACAGCTTTCCTGAGAGCGCGGGCAGCCTGGGCCTCTGCAAACTTCCCAGCAGCAGATGCCAGCCACACCCATGGGGAAATTCCTGAGAGGGTGAGCAAACCGATGCAGGGAAGCCGGCTTTGATGGCCAGTGGCCATTGCAAGCTAGTTTTGGTCTCATTTCACCAGGAAAGTTTGAGGAAGAGCCCCCCTCCCCCCGCCAGGGCCAGGGAGAGATGAACTGCAGGGGTGATGAACCCAGGGATGCTCTGGGCCCTGTGAGAGGCTGTGCTGTTGAGGGCCTGAAGGCTGCCTTCTGAGCGCAGGACTGCTCTGCTGTTTCGCTGCTGGTGTCTGTGTCCGTACTCTCTCCTGCCAATTTCCCTACTGCAATTGGAAGTCCAAGGTATTTTGTCATTTAAGTCAATTTCTTTGATAACTAACGTCTGTATTAACCATTGTTACTTTCCTACTGTCTTGTCTTGAAATTTTGTACCCTTGACTTCAGTCTCTTTAAAATAAAAAATAAATAGTAATGTCACCTTTTCCAGAGACAGCAACAAAGGCGCTGACCCCATGAAGAAGGAAAACTGATGCTTTCTTTTGAATTAGACCGTGCCTTTGACATTTGCTATCCAAAAGAAATACTTTTGAAATTCAGCCTCACTGAGTTCAAGTACCGAGCTATCTCAGTTTCTTTTTATGCATTGCTGGGACAAAATACCCAACACAAAAATTAAGGAAAGGTTTAATTAGCTCACAGTTTGTGGAAGTTGTGGTCTATATTTAGCTGGCTCCCAGGCAGAGTGGCACATGGCAGAGGGCAGCAGTTCTTGGCGGCAGAAAACAGAGAGCACAAGGGAAGGGCAGCAGCTGCAGCTTCTGGCCAGCCTCTCCCCTCCTTACGTTATAAACCAGCCACCCTGGGGATGGGGGTGTGGAGCTCACACGATGTCCACGCCCTCCTCTTGCGCAAGATGAGGATGTTCACAAACTAAGAATCCTGGCTCTCTGCTGAGTCACTTAATAAAACCTCTAAACTTCTCAAGTTGACACAGTGTATCCACCCCTACAGGAGCCCAGGTTGATAAGACGTTTGGTGTTACATTTTGTGTTTAATTGTCCTCCCAAAGCCTTATGTGGTCATGGGGCCACTTCTAGAGCTTGTGATTCAGTCTTGATCCAAGGCTGGGATTATGGGTGTGAGTGCCACACCTGCCCTGGGGCAGATAGGGAGGGGAGAGAGGCCTGCCAGCTGCTGCAGCCGCTGCTCCTTCCTTTGCTCTTTGCTGTTTTCTGCTGCCATGAGCTGCTGCTGCCCTGGGCCCCTCTGCCTCGGAGCCAACCGAGTGTGGACTGAAACCTCCACTTACTCTGAGCTAAATAAACCTTTCCCTCCTTAATCTGGGGTGTAGGGTATTTTGTCCCAGAAGAGTAACAGAAAAAAAAAAAAAAAAAAAAAAAGAAGAGTAACAGACATTTTGAATATAGGAGAAGTAGACATATATTTTTGTCCTAAATAAACCACTCACAGCTGAAATCCAGTAGTACCTTAAATAATGGATGGAGATGAAGGCAGACCCCTCAAAGAGCACAGGCGGAGCTATTCCTGGAGCTTCGAGCTCCTCATGCTATCGGATCAGCCGACAGCTCCCAGCAGCTTCCTTTCCTGGCCATGCTCAGGTGTCATGAGCTGCTCTGGGCTCTAGCACACGTGAGATCTCCCTCATCAGAGAGAGAGCAGCAGACAGAAGGCGCAGAATCATCCCTAAGACGCCTTCAGCAGCCCGAACCTGCCACTTGGGTGGCCGCAGCGAGTCCCTGCTGAGGGCCTTGGATTGTCAGGGACAGCCCAGGCCTACAGCTGACGAGCACTGGCAGCATTAAATCCAGTAGTGACACTGGGATATTCAGAACCATATTTAAATGGCTTTTTGTACTTACGAAAGGCCAAGACACAATCAAATGGCTTTTTGAGAGCAGGTCTATTTTTTATATATTGGAAACAAGGTCTTTTTTTTTCTCCTTCTGATACTGGGGATTGAACTTAGGACCCTGCACTTGCCAGGCAAGCACTTATTTTACTGAGCTATCTCCCCAGCCCCAAGATCATTTTTAAATACAGATGAAATGATAAGTACCCAGTTGTATTTAATGGAATGTAACACAAATAGGAAAAATAAATAAATGAATTCAATAATTATTAGGCTTTAAAAAATATAAACTGGATTAGGAGTATTTAATTCATTAAAATACCTATCTATGTCAAATATCAGCATTGTTCTCACTGATAGTACAGGCATTTTTACATATGAAAACCAAGGTAAGGGTCCTGCTGACAGCTGACTGGAAGGTCTAGACAATGGGTAAGTAACGTCACCTTTGTTTGTAGTAAAAAGATTTTCATATGGAAAATTGAAGAAAAATGGGTTTTAAAACTTATTAGTGCCGGGCGTGGTGGCGCACGCTTGTAATCCCAGCACTCGGGAGGCTGAGGCAGGAGGATTGGTGCGAGTTCGAGACCAGCCTGGGCTACAAAAGTGAGCTCAGGACCAGCCTCAACTGCATAGCGAGACCCTGTCTCAAAAAGACAAAAAAAAAAAACAAAAACTTATTAGTGATCAAGGTATTTTCATAAAGTCATCTATTTTAAAGTAAAATTTAAAAACCAATGTTTCTATATGAAGTTTAAGAATAAATTATCCATATTTTAAAAATCATAGAACAGGAAGTTACTATGACCAGAGACTTTGAAAATGCTTTGATTTCTTCTTATTTTTATTATTATGGCGAGCTCAGCCTGCCCTGGCATTGGGGGTGGCACAGTATGTGGTGCCAAGGATCAAACCATGGTCCTTGTGGCTGCCTAAGCTTGCCTAATCAGGCACTTTAGACCACTGAACCATCTTGATGGCCTAATGCTCTGAAATTTAAAGATGGTAGCCAAACAAAAATTTAATAGGAATTTAAAAGATGCTCTTGATATATTTTCTTAGAAAGAGAGGAATTCTGAGGGGAGCAAAAGGAGAAGGAAGGTGAGGAAGCAAAAGGCCCAGCCAGAAGCCGCACGCCCAGCAAGGAGCCCGGGAGGCAGGGAAGGGCAGCCAGGAGGAAGGCTCAGGCCTCTAGGACTCGGCCTAGACGGTCGGCGAAGCGCAGGGAGTACACCGGGCCCATTTCTCTTCCAATTTCCTTCATTCTTATTGAACAAAGCTTGTTTTTTCTGTTTTTGATTCCTCCTGCTGTGCACTTATCAAGCCTCTTGTCTTGGTGGCTGCGCTTCTGAGACCTCCCTGTTTTCCAGGATCTGGACTCCTTTGGGGAGCGCAGGTCAGGTACTCTGCAGAACATCCACCGCTGGGCTTTATCTGAGTTTTCTCCTGGCTCCACTGAGCAGTGGGTTTTGAAGATGAGAGTCAGACAGGTAAAGTGACGTTCTGGTGGCATCCATGAAGGGCGCATGTCCTCACCAGACCCTGGCCACCTTCCACGGTGTGGCTGTGTTTGCGGGCTGCTCTACTGAGAAGCCACTGTCCCCACACCACACGTCCTCCAGCGCTTAGCAGGCATCGACCTGAGCTGCAGCCCCTACTGTGCTTCAAGGTCACTGCGAGCTGCCAGGAGGAAGGGTGGGGGTATGACGTGGCCCAGGGAGTGTGGCTGTGGTGCTACCGAGGCCCTCGTGGAGCCAGACCCCACTGAGCTGGATGCACAGTGCCCTCCGCAGCTGCCCCCAGGCTTCCCCACCAGCCTGGAAGGGGATCCCAGTGTTCCTTATCCTTGCCAGAAACCAGTACTGGAGACATTTTTATTTTAATCATTGTAGTGGGCACACATAGCATCTATTTTCCATGCTGGTATTTTTAAGTTGCACATGGTGCAACTTTGTGCTGGTGAAGTTCTTATCTAGTATTCATGCCAATTCTTGTTCATCCTTCTGAGGAACCAAAAAATCACTTTGTAAGCCTAATGGAGCACAGGCTGGACGCTATATTCTAGAAAGGGATTGTAGAATGGAAAGAATAACAACTCCTTCCTCCCAAGAGCCCCTTTTGTTTCTGCCTGGTGCCAGCTGGTGACTACCTAAGGACAGACCTTAAACTTTGTGGGGTGCACCTGGATAAACCAAGCCAGCAGCGCTTCTCTACTGCCACTCCCCCCCCCCCCGCGTCAGCTTCTTCACATTTGAGGAATGGCGACGTTTTATTTCTCCCATACATTTTAGCTCTACTTGAGGAATTGCTGAACAGAAAAAGTGTGCTCACTATCCTAATGGTGTGTCACTAGTCTGAAAAATCACAAGGGGCTGAGGATTTAGCTCTGTGGTAGAACACTTGCCTAGCAAGCTGGAAGCCCTGGGTTCAGCCCTCAGCGCCACCACCACCACCGAAATAAATAAATAAAAATAAGATAAAATAAACCTCAACTAAACAATTATAGTAAAAGCACAGTAAAAGCTTGGTTTGTAAGCATAATTTATTCTGCAAACATGCTTTATAATCCAAAGCATTTGTAGTCTAAAGTGAATCCTCCAAGAAGAAATACTGGAATTTCCCCAGATGATTCATTTCACAATGCAAAGCTATTCTCATAAAAATGATACAATGTAGAGACTGGGGAGATAGCTCAGTAGAACAAGTGCTTGCCTGGCAAGCACAAGGTCCTGAGTTCAATCCCTGGTTCCGGAAAAGAAAAAACAAAAACAAAACAAAACAAAAAAAACAATGATGTTGTAATAAATAATAAAGAAAATTCAAAATGTAAGTTAACCTGCATTTACCTTTGAAAAGCTTTCTTGGCTGGTGTGAGGGCAAAAAAAGAGAGAGGAGGGCTATTGTGTGAACCAATGTTACCCTTATTAATGGAATCACTGTTATCTACTAGGGCAGTGGAATTTTTTTCTTTTTGTGCTTTTTTTTTAAGGCAGGGAGTCAAAAATACACCACTTGCTACGCAGCTGAGGCTGGCCTTGTGTTCACTGTTGTAGCTCCCAGGCTGGTCTCAAACTCGTGGCAATCCTCCTGTCTCAACTCCCCGAGTGCTGGGATTACAGGTGTGTGCCACCACACCTGGTTCCTGGGCCAGCTTGGCGCACGGTGCGCCTGGTATTCCAGGGCCAGCATGGCATGCAGGTCAGGGAATCAAACTCCGGACCCTGTGATTGCCAGGCAGGGCAGGTGAGTGTGCCTCTGAGCTATCTCCCCAGCCCTCTTGACATCTTTAACAAGGAACCTGCCAGTGGCACTCACTTTTGCCTCCTTTTGAGGATTTTGCAGAAAAGTGGCCAGCACACGGTCCTGCAGCCAGGGAGAGAGCGCTTGCCTCTGCATAGGGCACGTGACACTCAGGGTCCCACACCACCAGTCTGCTCGCTGCTTGGCTGTCAAGTTAAAGCTTGCTAGGCGTGCTGAGTCATCTTGCAGAACAGACAGGACAAGTGATTTGCTTTTTTTAAAATTTAATTTAATTTTTAAAAAACTTTATTTATTTGTGTTATGGCCAGCTCAGCCTGCCCTGGGACGGTAGGGCTGGCGCAGCATGCGGTGCCCAGGATCAAACCGCAGATCCTGTGGTTGCCTAACCTTTCCTAAGCAGGCGCTTCAGACCACTGAGCTATCTTGCCAGCCCAGGACAAGTGACTTGCAACCCACGGTTTTACCATCTCCTGCTTCCTGGGCCAGGATAGTACCACCGAACACAGAACACTTTACACTTGCTTATATAAAGGAAATTTTATTAATAAAAAGACCACTCAAAACAAGATTCTTGTATACAAAGTCATCTGTTTACAAATGTGGAAAAGTTCATATTTACAACATTTTCCATACAGTACATGATGATTTTATTTCCATGCTTTAACAGTATGATATATCTATCACATGTAGTATCATATTTATATATAGTATCAGAAAACTTTGTTCAACAGACAAAACCATGAGAACTCCTGAATATCTGGAAGCATGTGTTCAAAACATTTTGTTGCTCAGGACAATGTTCCCCACCAGACTGGCACTGATATCGCTAAGATGCTCTAGTACCCTCGGCTGCTTTGCTTCGAAGGCGCATAACACTACACCCCAGAAAGCATTCGTTGCGTCCTAAACATTTTTTTTTTTAATGTAAGACAAAGGAGAAGGAGAAGTCTAAGCAACTGTAAGTGGTCATAATGCAGTTCCGAGTGGTCAAGTGGTTGGGAAACATCAAGAAAAGGAAACCAAAGTGCACCTGGCTTAGCTTGCAAAAGGATCCATTTCCTCTGCTAATCCTTCAGCATCTTGTATTTCAAAACTGCAGAAGAGCCAGGAGCAGCCCAACGCGGGGACACCCCCCCCACCAGCACCTTATTTCAGTTGTGTGAGGAATCTGCATGGAATTCCCAAAGTGGGGAGCAGTAATCAAATTTCCTCACAGCAAGGTAGAAATGGTTCTTTCACGTTGAATGCCGTTGGGTATGTCAGCTGCTTTTTATACTATCAAAGAACACTATGCTCTAGTCTTCTTAGAAATTCAGTGTAAATGCTACCGAAGTAGTGCTCAACTATGATAATAAAAATAGGCGTATCAATTTTGCACTATTTCCAAAATATTCAAATACATATAAGCTTATTTTCAAATACGTATAAAAAAAGTACATGGGTAAGTTTTAAATACTTCAGCAAAGGAAAAACTTGCCTTGATATAAAAAAACTGAAATAGCAAAATCCATCTTACAACGCTTCTACTGCAAGCAGAATCTTCAGGAGCAGAAGATGAAGATTCTGCTAACTGCTCACACACAGCTTAAAAGGTTTTAACCGGCACATTTCTGCTTTTAGGAATACTGCTGTTAGAAGCCTTTGTGGAAATGAAACATGTTATAACATATTCTTTTTTTTCTTTTTCTTTTGTTTTCTTTCCTTCCTTCCTTCCTTCCTTCCTTCCTTCCTTCCTTTCTTTCTTTCTTTCTTGAGATAGACCCTTGCTATGCAGTTCAGGTTGGCCTTGAGCTCACTTTGTAGCCCAGGCTGATCTTAAACTTGCAACAGTCCTCCTGCGTCAGGGGTTACAGGAGTATGCCACTACAGCCGGCCATAAACCGTATTATTTTTTGAAATCTGTTCTTTTCCAAAAGTTGTTGATGGTGTAGTTAGAGCAAGGAAGACGACCCCAGGGCTTCTCTAGGGCGTGGGGCCCACAGCATCCTCGGGGGTCCGGGGGGGCCCAGGTGACACCAGCCCCTGCTCTTGCCCAGCTCCCGAAGTCACTTGGCTGAGGGGCACCGTAGGGCCTTGTGTGACCACGCCCCGCCCTGGGCCCACGTCTGCAGTGTCGCTCTTCGGACTCAGCCTGGGAGGAGGAGAACACAAACTGTCAGGTGTCCTGCGGCCGCTGCTCCCTTGTCACAGGTGCCAGCCCCAGGGTCACTGACTTTCCCCAGGATGAACCCTCTCCCTCTCTGGAGTATTCTAACGCTTCAGAATACTACAGGTGACTGTCTGCAAACACAGTGTTTGCTGACTTTACAGACTTCGTCAAGCACTACCCACACACGCTGGTGGGACGCAGCGTCTCCCAGCGCTCATAGTTAGGCAGGCTGGAGAGCCCTGCCTGCAGCTGAGCAAATCTCCTTATGGATTCCTCACCATGGACAAGACACAAGCGAGAGGCTAGGAATAGGGCCAGGGAAATAGCTCAGTGGTCCAAGCACCTGCCTGGCAAGCACAGGGACCTGGGTTCAATCCCTGATACTGGGGTATGAGCCCTACTCCCAGTGGGCCACCAAAAGTGGGCATGGTAGTGCACACCTATAATCCCAGCACTGGGGAGGCTGAGACAGGAGGATCACTATGAGCCTGAGCTGTGTAGTGAGACACTGCACCAAGTAAAGAAATGAAAAATTTTAAAGGGGGGCAGGGCAGGAACAGAGATAGAGGCCTTTTCATGTATAGTGGGGATAAAGTGTCTATCTGATCACATCCAGGTCCACAAGGACTGCACACACCTGCGGCCCAGCATTCTGGGAAGCTGAGGCCAGAGGTTCTCAACTTAGTGACTTAGTGAGATCCTGTGTCGAAATAAAAAATAATAAAAGGCCAACGCCTATAGCTTATTATGAAGATACTGGGTGTAAACTCAGTACTAAAAAAAAAGCCCTCACAAAACAACCTTCCACCCCCCCACCCCCCAAATAAACACAGCTGTCCTGGGAGAAGGAAAAGTGCTTTGACCCAGAACGAACAACTCGAAGCGGTCGGGGTGGGGGTGGGGGTGCGCACATGCTCCGATCATGTGTGTCCGGATGGGAAAATTCATTAAAGAGGCCAACATGCTTTCGTGTTCAGAAAACAAAAAGCACTTTACAACCATCTCTGTACAACTCCTTTAGACACAGCTCTACTTTTTTTTTTTTTTTTGTGGAACTGGAGATTGAGCTCTTGCCCTGATGAAAACTGAGCCTGTACTTCAGATGAAACAGAAATACTTAGCTAGGTGTATGAGCAGCTCCAAGCAGTTACCATAGAAATGGCCACCACCAAGGCCTCTTATAGAGCCAGGGTCAGGAAGTAAAGTGTTACTTTTTTCCTTTTACTTTTGCAGCACCAGGGATGGAACCCTGAACCTTGTACTTGCCAGGCAGGCGGTTATGCTGCTGAGCTATATCCCCGGTCCGAGAAGCAAAATGTGAACAGCATGTTCTAGGCCGAGCCTGCTTCCTGACCTAGACCCAGGCAGGCATCATGAAAAGCTTGTTCTCCAGAGGCGTGAGACTCTCCGGGCAAGAGAGATGACTCAGATTCACATGCTTGAACACCTCTGGGATGCTCTTCTAGGAGAAGCCCAAAGTAGGAATAATTTAAAGGGCAAAACAAAAAAAGAGACAGATCGTTGGGGAAAGTGAAGGCACCAATAGGGGGTGGGAGGGACGGTGGGAGCCAGGAAGAGGGAGGTAGGGGGGAAGGAGAGAGAGGGAGGGAGGGAGGGAGGAAGAGGAAGGAAGGGTGGGGGAGGAGGGGAAGGAGGGAGGGGGTAGGGAGGGAGGGGGAACGGTAGGAGTGGGGAGGTGAAGAGGGTAAAGAAGTCTGCACTACACAGTGCAGCCCTGTACGCAGGGACTAATACAAGCAACTAAGATTAAACACTAAAATGTAGTTTTCAAAATCACAATGATCCGCCATAACAAAACGAGTCCTCACCTGCCTTCGCTCCGGGCACTGTCAGAGACACTGGCCCTGTCCTGCACACTGGCGGCCTGGCTTTTCCTGCCACCCGTGTCCCCGCAGAGTCTGGAGCTGGCTGCTGGGGATGCGGGCTCCCCACACTCCTGCTCCCTAGCCGTGCCCGCCTCTCTCACGGACGCCTCCGGGGAGGTCGGGATTTCCGTGGCGGTCTCCTGTCCTAGGTAGTCGTGGTCCGCAATGGCCATGGCAGAGGTGCCGTGGTACACTGTGGCCCCGGTGCTGGTCCCCATGGACTTGGAGATGACCTTCAGCTTATGCGAGCCTGGCTTGTGCTTCTTCTTGTGCTTCACCTTCGAGTTGTGCTTCAGGAAGAACTCGCAGGACTCCTGCAGCACACGGCGGCTCTCGCTGATGGGGCTGCGGGAGACAAGAGAAGCGGTCAGCGCCCTGCGCGGCACGGTCCTGCCCGGCGGGCGGGACTCACATCCCTGGCACTGCCAGCGCTGTGAGGCCATGGACGTCCACACAGCGAAACCTGGGTGGGGCTGACACTTTTTGTTTCCATCAGAAGAAAATGGAAGCTGGTAAAAAAAAAAATTAATAAACGAAAAGGAGGGGAAAGAAGGTCAAACCAGCGTCCAGTACGGCGCTGGCTGTGCTTGGGTCACTTTTAAGGACATCAAACAGGGACTGCCCACCGGAAGACAATGGACTCAGAGTAGAATTCACGGTCCTGCTTTACACTTAACTCTTTTCTTTCTATAGTTAGGATGGGTATTTTTTACTGTCTGAGGTAAAAGGTTCTGGTACTTCGACCTGTTTATTTTCAAACAATGCCAGAAGACTCGTGAGGTTCTTACTCTCTCTTGCGATTTCGTTTAAAAAACCCAGCCCACTCGGTGCAGGTTTTTTTGCTTCCGACCCAGAACACAGCTGAGATCCCCACGATCAGTGTCATCAGGTATTTCATCATGAATAACGCCAGCTCTGGTCGGGCGGTGGTTTTTACCTACAGAAAAAGTGATATATTTAAAATGATGAAATAAAACTTGAACAAAATTTATAAATCTTCCTTCTGTTTATTAAAAGGTTTGAATGCGTAGTATAATGAACAACACTTTAGTGCAATAATTTCTAAACTATGTTCTGAACAAATAACCTTATAATGCATATCAAAATAGATCTGAAGAGGGAAAATATTAAAATATATACTTTTTTTTTTTTTTTTTTTAGATTTTGCCAAATCTAAATCTTGGCAAATCTAAATCTGACCTTTTTTCCTGCAGGCATGAGAGCCTCTTATAATAGCTATATAGCTGGGCATGGTGGCACACACCTGTAGTCCCAGAATTTAGGAGGCTAAAGAGGAGCATCACTGTGAGTTTGAGACCAGGCAGGGCTAGAAAGTGAACTCAAGGCTGGCCTGAAATACACAGACCCTGTCTCAAAAAGACTGCTGGTAATAGTAATTGCTACATATGTGCTCTAAATAATTACCTATTATCCTTCATTATAACCTACCACACACAAAAAAAAAAAAAAAAAAGCTTGTTAGAACAACTTTTATTCTACACAAGCATAGGTATATGATAAAAACTTATGTGGCCAAAATAAAGTATGTACCAGTAAAATGTGAAAGATGCAGAAATTTCATAAAAATTAAAATCATATTTTTGTTCCAAGCATAAATCCCCAAATGCTACTTTAAAATATTGTGAGTATGGAAATATTATGCCTTCTACCTTATGTTTGCTTTTTGCATTTACTAACATTTCTTGGAGACCACATCAGTACAAATAATCCCCTTCCTTCAGGCTGTTCCATTAAGTAGACGGGCATTCAACTACCCCTTTTTTATTTTTAAATGTATTTGGTTGTTGCTGGGTCTCACGGCAGCTCAGACGCATGGTGAACCTTCTGCTTTGGGCCTCCTCAGCGCTGGGATTACAGGTATGCGCCACTACACTCGGACTCTATGGCTAGCTCAGCCCACCCTGGGAACAGGGCTGGCATGGCATGTGGTACGGGGGATCAAACCCTGTGCTTGCCTAAGCTTGCCTAAGTAGATGCTTTAGTCCGCTGAGCTATCTTGCGGCTCCTGTGGGGTTTTTGTTGTTGTTGTTGTTGTTGGTTCCAGGGATTGAACTCAGGACCTCGCACTTGCCAGGCAGGCACTTAGGCCACTATGCCATCTCTCTGGCCCCAGCTACCCCTTTTTAAAGATATTTAGGTTACTGCCAACTTGTAAGTTATGTCACAATTAACCATTTTGAAATCATGTAGAATAATTTTTAATTTGATATACTTTAACAAAAGTACTTGTACTCAGTATCTTCCATTAATATGGAAGAATGATGTGTAAGATTCTCTTTAAAATTTTCTATTAAAAAGTCAACTAAAATGTTAATAAATGGTATTATTTTCAGAAACACACATTTTTAAATCTTAAAAAGCACTACCTACCCTTATATTAATCATAACCATTAAAAACACATAAAACATGTTTTCTTTCAATTGTCCTTTGTTTTTTACTTAAATGACATTATGGGTAAGTATATATAGACACACCTTGCTTAATGACCAAGGGTCATTCCTGCGACTAGATTGTTAAATGTGTACACAGTATGTACACTGTAACATTTTTTTAACAATTGCTTTTTTTTAAAGAATTTTTTAATTTTATTTTTTTTTTCTTGTTTCAGAACTTTTGTTTGTTTATTTATTTTTTTACGGCCAGCTCAGCCTCCCCTCAGGGCAGGGCTAGCACAGCACGTGGTGCCTGGGATCGAACCTCGGTCCCTGCAGCCACCCAAGCTTTCCGAAGTAGGCTCTTTAGACCACTGAGCCATCCTGGGGGCCCTGCACACTGTAACATTAAGAAATGACCAAAGGAAACTCCACTTGATAGCTTTGCTTTTTTTCACCTAACTCCTACATGCAGGGGACTGCACACAAAAATGACAGTCATATGCGAACAGTGTGCGTGGTACAAAAAAGCCACACTGAGGCTGTATAAATAAGATGCAATACTAGGCGACTGCAAATCCCAGTGGCAGGTCGCAAGCTTACACAGCCCGCCTCAGGCTTAGATCTGAATTGCTGATAAACAGCTGGGTGGATAAATAGGTGGGCGGTTAACCAAGGAAGGTCTGTACTCTGCAGAAAGGTGTGAGGTACCATAATCAATACACCCAAGCCAGGGTGTCCCCAGCTTCTCCTCCTCCGCCGCTCTCAGGCCTGGGCCTGTTCTGACCACTCATTCCTGTCAGTTTGCCTTTTGCACCTTGCCAAATGCTTTAAGGAATACAAGGCACTTGCCAGCGTGCACATGCTGCAGCTCCAGAGAGCTCTCCAGAGGCCGACCTGTGTTTCAGCCAATACACAGGAACTATTCCCCGTATGTGCTGGATTTTAAGACCTGAAATCTATAACGTTACATCCATGACCACATGAGCACGCTTCCTGGAGCGTTCTCTGCACTATGGACTGTGATGTAACCCAGCTCATACCTGGTAAGGACACGGGATGTGGTACTGGCGACAGTGGTCCGAGACCCACGTGATCTCCCACGTCACCCTGTTCACCTGCTCATAGACGTAACACCCCAGCAGTGTGACCAGTGGCACCAGGTAGAGACCACTGAAGACCCCGATGCGGATCATGAACTTCTTCAGCTTCTCCTGGTTGCGGCCATCATGCTGGATGACTTGTCGCACGTGGTTTAAGGAGACTATGCCGGCCAAGAGCAGGGACAGCCCCACAAACACACACAGGCACAGTGGCAGCAGCACAAAGTAGCGCGAGGCGGCCAGGTCGTAGAGGCCGACGAAGCACACACCGCTGATGTTGTCTCCTTCCACTTTGTTCATGGCCAGGAGCATGACGGTCAGGAAGCCTGGGGTTCCCCAGGCCACCGCGTGAAACCACACTGCTTTCTGCTCGATAGCCTCACAGCTCCACTTCCG
The DNA here is from genome assembly GCA_004027025.1 of Myocastor coypus. NCBI lineage: Eukaryota > Metazoa > Chordata > Mammalia > Rodentia > Myocastoridae > Myocastor > Myocastor coypus. The sequence continues at coordinate 88,422 of PVJA010002402.1, read as the reverse complement.
GCCCGCAGCAAGGAACCAAGTGATGGTCAGAATCACCCACCACACGGTGCCGGCCATGGTGAAAAAGTACAGGAACATGAACAGGACGGAGCAGGCCTTGTTCTGGGAGCCCAGGACCACGGTGTCCCCGAGCGCCAGCTTCTCATCTGCCCTGTTGCAGGCTGTGCTGTTCCCAAGCAGAAAGCCAATGAAGTACATGAGAGACACGATGCTGTAGCAGACAGAGTAATAGATGATCGGCCTCTCTGGGTACCGGAATCGCCTCACGTCAATTAAAAAGGTGAGAAATGTGAACAGAGTCGCGCAAAGGCAAAATATCGAAACTATGCCAATAAAACTTTTGGCAAAGTCTAACTCGTCACTTTTGAAATACATGTTGGGGCACGGAGGTGCACACTTGTCAATGCCCAGAAACCGATAGCCTTGTCCCCCAGAAGTCCTAAGATGCCTTGGGCACCACAACCCGATGTCTCTTTGGACTTGTTCGGTCTTCTTCTGGGATCCTCCGTGAGGACCATGAGCTGCAGGGGCAGTCTCGTTGCAGTACCGCAGCCTGGAACGACAAAGATAGGCTCGTGAGGTCGCTATTCTCGTGGTGACTTGCTGTGACATGCTTTCCAACTATAAAACATCACCTTGGCCGTCCTACCCTGATGGGAAGATCCACAAACCTCAATACATCGCGGGGGATGGGGGGTAGAAGGTTTGGACTGACTCAGAGCCTGTGGTGGGTCACGAGGCCTCAGTGCGCTCGCCGGGTGCTGAGGACGAGGCAGCCAATAGCCAAACACTTTTCCGATAATTTGTTTTTAAAACTATTTAAGACAGAATTTACCTAACCAGACAGACAGGACCTGGCTACTTAGAGTCCAGGAAGCTGAAGTTTGGATAAGTTCTCTTTCCTTCCCCATCTCGCAGTGCTGGGCACTGAATGCCAGGCTGTGTGTGCGCCAGCAGGGCCCGCTGCCACTCAGTCACACCCCTGACCCTCACAAGCACACCAAGCCTGCCACAGGGCTAAGCTGGGGCTGCTAGAACTGCAGGAATGACATCCTCCCTTCGATGCACAAGGTCAGGCTCACGTAGGTCTGTCCCAACTTCTCCAAGCCGGCCCTAAGCACGTGGCTGGACAAGGTCTTGCAGGGCACCCAAGCCCCTGGGCACACTCAGAGGCGTGACTTCCAGCAGCGCCTGCGCCTTTCCTGCACTCCCTGCTCCCTCATGTTCTCTCCACAGGCAGGCTCCACCTCCGGAACCCAGCTCCCTGGGAGCGCCGCCCTGCTTCCACCTCCAGGGTCTCCACCTTGCCACTGTTCCTGGCTCTTCCCGGAGCTGGCGCTTTCTCTCTGCCTGCCCCTGCCAGCTGTCTCACACTCCGCCAGGCACAGACCAGCTGCCAGGGGCCCTCCAGGCTCTGCCCCACATTCCCAGCTCGGCCCCACTGCAGGAGGTCCTTTGGCCCACCCCTGGGGGCAGGGAAAGGACACGACCCTTCCCACTGCAGCACCAGACACACTCTCTGCCTGGCCTGCCTTCTCTTCCGACACACAGCCTGGTCTCCCTGTGTGTGCCGCTGGAGCCAAGTGATGCCCAGGATGCCCTAAAGAGCTTCATGGCAGAAGTGCACGGAGGAAGCAGCCCCTGAGAGCACCATCCGGGGACATTCCTCCCGACGTGGTGATATGGCGACACGCATGTCCTGCTCTCGCAGGGACAGCCACCGCCGCTGGCTGCCAGCACCATGCGTTCACACAGAACAACACACAGCTCCTTGGCTGGATCGGTCCCAGCGGTCACTTCACACTCCATAATGCGGGTGCCGCCCACCTCGCTGACGTTTCCAGAGAGCAAGTACCGTGCCTGTTTGCGGTGTGCCATTCGTCTGCGATGCCAGCACTGCGCCTGGCATGCACGGAGGGGCACCCACACCTGGGGACTACAGAGGGAGAGCCTGTCACCAGCACACTGCTCCCCGCTCAGGCAAGCATGACTCACCGGTGGCATTCAAGTTCCTCGGGCCACCTGATCCCGAAGGTGTCAATGATGCTTTTGCAATCGGAATACACTCTCTCGCAGAACTTGCGGCAGGGCGGGACCACATGAACCTGCTCTGTGCAGCTTGGTATAAACGCTTGGCAAAGGAAAGTCGCCACGTTTGGGGAACAGTCGAGATTGGCGAGGGGAAGAAAGTGCTACGAGAAAAGCAGAAGCATCAGTCAGACATTCTCATCACAGACGAATCAAATTCTTTTAATTTTTGGGGGGACTGGCGATTGAACTCGGGACCTGGAAGTGACAGGTAGGCACTTACACTGCTGACCTATCTCGCTGGCCCTTCATTTAATGTGGAAGTATAGACCTTCAGTCCAAAAGAATCTTCAAGGCCGGGCGAGGTGGCACACACCTGTAATCCCAGCACTCGGGAGGCTGAGGCAAGAAGATTGGTGCGAGCTCGACACCAGCCTGGGCTACAAAAGTGAGCTCAAGGCCAGCCTGAACTGCATAGCGAGACCCTGTCTCAAAAAGACAAAAAAAAAAAAAAAAAAAAAATCTTTAAGTCCCCTCCCTCTGGTCAGAGTTGGAGAACTTTCTCCTTCAGTTGTCCTACGGTGTATTTCCCACAAGCGTGCTTTTCTGGGAGTGGTGTCGGCGCCCTGGGGCTCCCGAGAGCTCCAAGCTTTCATTCCCAGCAGGTCACCACCCCTGGAACCCAGCGGCCGGCAGCGTCCAACCGACCCAAGCACCGCCCACAGCACCGCCCCCACCCCAGTCCCAGTAGGCCACGCCACCATTATGTCACACAGCCCGGGAGACCGCAGCTTCCTCGCCTGCTTCTCTTCTGCCCACTGCGACTCGATCACAAGGGCCCATCCTTGCTGTCACGGCCAAGCTGCAGCCTCGAGGCCTCCCACCTGAGTCGCCGAAAGCCCAGGGTCTCACGGGCCAGCGCCCACATCACGCTCTTGCCCACCAGTGCAGTTCTGTGGAATCCGAGTCGCCTTTCTTCCCAGACCCTGGCAGAACTCCTGCAGCCTTCCGGGCAGTCGGGCATGTCCCAGCCCCGCCATCCGCCGCTCTCCGCGTTCACCCCAGTATCGCCGACTCAGCCTCCTGCTCTCGCCCTGCGCGTGCGCCGCTCCCATCCAGTTCTGCCAGGACTGCCCGGTGCTGTCCCCACCTGAGGGAGCACCAGCAACTGTGGCCCACCCCTTCCCAGTGTGCCCCACGCCGTCCTGCTGCTCTTCAGTGCTCGCCCGCATCAAGGGTGTCACCCTTTAACCGCTACCCTTGCCCGGGACACATCCTGCGGGAAAGTGTTTTCCACCCTGTCTGCTGCTCCCTCTCCGGCCCAGAGAGGGCCCGCCACGTGGTCTTCTAAATACATGGCCGCTCTGCGGAAGGCGGAGTGGTCAATCCCGCATGGCGGTGCATGGCATCAGGGAGCAGAGGCGATGCCTCTGCTTGGGGGGTGGGGGACGCCAGCCAGGAGGTGAGGTCTGTCATCTGACACGGCCGATGCTGGCCTGCAGCTGAGAAAAGCTGCTGTCCTCAGGGAGATCTGCGAGGGCGAGGCGGTGCCACCTTGGGCTCTGAGGGGAATAACGCACTGTGGTGCTCGAGGGCGGCTCCTTCGCAAGCAGTGGCCGGTGCGCAGAGTCCTGAGCGCAGGGAAGGGGAACTGAGCGCCGCGGAAGGAGCAGCCTGCTGCGGGTGTGGGGGGTGGGGGGGAGAGCCAGACAGCTCTGTGCAGGCTGGTGACAGGGACCCGCGGAGCACAGCAGTGGGAGCCCGGACACGGCAGCAGGTGGTGGGGGAGGGGGGACGAGGCTGCTGAGACAGCTGAAGAGGTCAACAGTCAGCACTCAGTGCAAAGCGTATACTGTAGGGAAGACCAGGGTCCCAGCGCCCACCTCACCACCATGTGACTGGGTAAATGTCACCGAGGTCCACATGGGACTCGGTGTTCCTGCGGATCCACAATGCTGCCACCAGGGGACTTTACTCAGGTGTCATTTATAGATGACAAACCAAGTAATACAATACATATACCCAGTCCCACAATATATCCCCTTGCCCCCTTTGTATTCCTCCCTTTTCTTTCCCCTGCCCCACCCCTGGCAACCATTGATATGTTCTCATTACCAAGCCATACTGCCTATAATTTCATAAAAGCAGGAGCAGACAATATGTTCTCTTTGGCTTCTTCTTCCCACACAGAATCATTATTTTGAGATTCATCTGTACTGTTCCATGTAGTAGTAGTAGTTCATTCCTTTTCAGTGCTGAGTAATATTCCACGGCCCAGGCAGACCATCCTTTGCTTATCACTCACCCATGGATGCACAGCCTGGAGCACCATGGGGCATCTGGATGCAGAGAGCCACGGGAATGCAGTTAAGTGAGTAGAAGCACACAGAGCCTCTGGGCAAGGAGACGGACTCAAAAGCCATCTGTAAACAATGGAGACTGAAAGAACTGACTAAGGTGGCACGGACAGAAGGCATAGTGAGGAAGATAGCGGTTGTAATGTGAGAGGAACGCACTGCACCTGCTATGAAGCAGCCCCTCCTCTCCAGGCACAGTGGGCAGATGGCTCCAGGGAAGGGGGGGATGGGAGCAGGAGGGACGCAGGAGGGCAGAGGTCTAGCCTGATCCGTGTGCCGCGGCTCCCGCGAGTGTCCAGCATTTACACACACCAACAAGCTGCTTTAATTTTTTTAAACGAAAAGATAAAAAGTATTTAAAAATAAAAACTAAAATCCATTGTTCTGCGCTGCCATAAAAAAAGACCATGTCACTGGTAGGCAAGGGGGGCGGCCTGAGGTACATGTGCTTTCGTATCATGGCTTCTTTTATAAAAAGCCCACAGTATAAGGAGAGGAACAGAGGACCGTAACAGGAAGTAGGGAGGGGTCTTCCTCAAGTGGGCGGGGACCCAGAGGTGGGGGGCACAAGGGAGGAGCTGAGCTGCTTGCCTGACTCCACAGGAGGCAGCTTCAGACAGCAAAGGGTCAAAGCAATGAGTAAGTCAACAGGCAGGGGACCCGGCTGGGCTTCCCTTTCCCGCCTCAGCCTAATGGACTAAAGGAATTTCAAAGGCAGGGAGCCTGAAGGAGCTTTCAGTTTGTCCTGCTCAGAGTGTGTGTGTGTACGCACGTTTTTCTAGAGATGTCTTCTTTGAATGAGAGGCTACCAAGGGGCCCCTACACCAAATAAACAAACCCTTGGCTGCTCTGCAGACGGAAGCCCCGCTGAGAAGCCTCTTCCTGCTCCCTTCCTCCCAGACTGAAACTCCAGGGCCTAATCCAGACCCTCAGATCTCAAGAGAAAACAGAGGCCAATTTCTTATCAGAACCTATTAGTGTTTAAAGCAAAGAAAAAGAAAAAGAAACCATTAGTGTTGTATTTGTGGTGCTGGGAGTCAACGGCAGGGCCTCACACACTCTAGGCAAGTGCCACACCCTGAGTGACGCCTATAGCCCTATGGGTTTTTCCGCCCAGGACTCATCACACTGCCCAGGCTGGCTCGGTCTTTTTTTTTTTTTTTTTTTGTATTTGGTACACAGTCTCACTACACAGCTCGACTCACAGTGATCCTCCTCTTTTCAGCCTCTCCAGCGCTGGGATTACAGGCGTGCGCCACCACACCGGGTCTCCATGGCTGGCTCAGTGTGCCCTGGGGGTGGGGCTGGCGCACATGTGCCAGGCTTCTTACAGGAGATTGTTAGCACAATTCCCAAAGCCACCTGGAAGGCCTGATGCTCTGCCTACTGCTGCTTTTAGCAGTGCCCTAACCGCTCATGCCAAATCAAAGCTCTGCCTCTCAGCACAGATGAGGTGCTATGCTCCTTCCTAACCAATTTCCCTTGGTGACAGCCCTACAAAACAGACCGTCCTGTCTCCACCTTGCCCTCGAGGCTCCTGCCTCAGTTACTCTTCTCTTGTTCCTGGGACAAAATACCCGACACCCAACATGAAGGAAGGAAAGGTTTATTTGGCTCAGAGTTAGTGGAGGTTTCAGTCCACACTCAGCTGGCTCCAAGGCAGAGGGGCACAGGGCAGAAGGCAGCAGTTCATGGCGACGGAAAATAGCAAGAGCAAAGGGGAGGAGGAGCAGCAACAGTGGCTACAGAGAGCAAGTCTGTCTCCCTCATACTGCATTCAGGCTACTGGTCACAGGCTAGGTGTAGCACTCGCACCCATAATCCAGCAGCATGTACACCATAATCCCAGTGGATCATGAGTTAATCCCAGACTCCAGAAGTCCACCTCATCACTACATGAGGCTTTGGGGGGACAACTAGACACAAATCCTAAGAGCTCTGATGGGTCAAGCAACTCCTCATAGTCTCAAAAGCAGTCAGGTTGGTCAAGCTTGGTGGTGCATACCTTTAATCTCAGCACTTGGCAGGCTGAGGCAGGAGGATTGCCAGGAGTTTGAGGCCAGCCTGAACTACACAGTGAGCTCATGATCAGCCTGAGCTATATAGCAAGATCCCATCTCAAACAACATCGAAAGTAGTAAGGTATTGTTACAGCTCTTAGCTAGCTGTCCCTCAAAGCCTCACGCACTCATAGGCAGGGCTTTGGGGAGGTGACTGGATCATGGTGTGAGAGACCCATCCTTGCATTAGGCCACTCCTGAGTTTATAGCTGAACATGACCTTGGGAGGCGGAGACTGGCGGAGGAGGCTATTGTGGGGGCGTGGCCTGGCAGGTGGAGGCGGTCACAGGGGCGTGGCCTGGCAGGTGGAGGCCCTTCCCTCCTCCTCCCTCCATCTCTCCGCTTCTTGGTACCCTGCTGTGGACTGTTCCTCCTCTGCCCTAAGGCCCTGCCTTGGTGTCAGCCACCTATGGGCTGAGCCTCTACAGACTATGAGCCGAGGTCAACCTCTCCTCCTTTAGACTGTGCGTGGTTAGATACTGGGTTTCAGCAATAAGAAAGTGACCAAGACGCGGGCAGAGCAGGAAGTGAGCTTGGGTCCACGTGACCCCGGCTGTGTCTTGACCCTTCACACCACACCGTGCCAGTTCCTCCTGAACATTCGCGTTCCCAAAGCACAAGACGGGTAAACATGACAGCAAGGATGAAGAGGGAAAAGGGCGCCAAAATAGGGAAGCTGCTCAGAGAGAGAGACTCCTGGGTGGGAAAAAAATAAATGAAAAGGGCCTTTTATCAAAGGCTATAAAATCTGGGGCTTGGGGCCTGGCAGGATGGCTCAGTGGTCTAAAGCACCTGCTTAGGAAAGCTTGGGCGGCTGCAGGGACCGCTGTTCAATCCCCAGCACCACATCCTGCACCAGCCCTGCCCTGAGGGCAGGCTGAGCTGGCCATAAAAATAAATAAACAAACAAAAGTTCTGAAACAAGAAAAAAATAAAATAAAATAAAAATCTGGGGCTAAACTGCATGCATCCCTGAAGCACAGGCAACTTTGTTTTCTGGGGTTTATTTATTTATCCATTTGTTTGTTTTTTGAGACCGGGTTCAGGCTGGGTTTGAAGTCACTGTGTAGCCCAGGCTGACCTCGAACTCTTCTGCCTCAGCCTTCCCTGAGTGCTGGGATTACAAGTGTGCACCGTATGCCAGGCAAAGCACAGGTAATACTGGAACAAACAATTTAAAAACAAGTAACACCACTCTCGGTAATGAGCCAGCCTATTTAACTGAGTACACAAATCAACTGGAGGGGCCAGTGAGATGGTTTAGTGGTCTAAAGTACCTGCTTGGGAAAGCTTAGGCAACCACAGGGACCACGGTTCGATACCTGCCACCACATGCTGCGCCAGCCCCACCCCCAGGGCAGGCTAAGCCAGCCATAATACAAAAACAAAACAAAACAAAAAATCAACTGGAAACAGATAGGACAGGTGCATCAGCCCAATACTGTGAAAGGAAAATCTTGCTAGGAACCGTTCGTGTTTTTCCACGAAGTGTCCCAGGCCCTGTTCCAGGAGCCAGAGCTCTAAATGCAAAGGCTCCTCGCCAGTCCCTCTGCAACGTCACACACGGTTGTGGACTCACACTCTGAGCTCTCCTGGCACACAGCACAGGGAGTGCCAGGCAAGCTAGAAGACAGGGCACATGCCCTGGCCCTGGGCTCTGCAGCCCGCATGCCCCTCAGGTCTCCGTGGGACGCGAGGTCCCTGTTTCCTTGACAAGTTTCTCCGTTTTCCCTTTCATGAGTCCACGTGTGCAGTGGTGGTGATTCCATCGTCGTGGAGGGCAGGCCCTGAGCAGAACACAGCTCCACTCCGCCCGCCCTCCACCTCTTGTCCCCTTCCCTTCTGCAAAAGCTCCATCTTCTGTATTTCCCATTTTTATGCCACATTCTGAAAGAATCTCACCCAAAAACAACTCATCACAATGAAAAATACAGGTAATGCTTTTGAGATTGGACCATCTGGTAATGAATAAAACAGTCCCTGCCATTACAATCTTAATCCTCAGAGAAACAAGAGGCTCCTTGAAGGGCTTGCTCGGCGCTGGCAGCCGTGCCTAGGAAGAATTCTCAATATTAGTTCTGGCAAAGATACAGAAGGAAAGGGAAACCGAGAAGGCAGCTCCCAGCTCTGGTCCAAGCACACGCAGAGCCAGACAGCAAGGGAAGGGGCTAGCGAGGGGCGGGACGCACAGGCTGCTTTCCACAGACTCTGCTGGAAATGACGCTGGCAGACCACTTTTACCAGACTGCGCCACCTCTGGCAGATTCGCTTCCGGCCCTGCGTCTCAGAGCTCACCAGGAAGACAAACGTCATGACCCGGATGGCATCAGGACATGTCTTAGTTACTTTTTACTCGTTGCTGGGACAAACACCCGACACCCAAAACGAAGAAAGGAAAGGTTTATTAGCTCGCAGTTACTGGAGGTTTCAGTCCATACTCGGCCGGCTCCAAAGCTGAGTGGCACAGGGCAGAGAGCAGCAGTTCATAACGGCGGAACAGTAACAATGGCGACAGAGGCAACTGACCAACCAGGGGAGCAGAGAGCAACAGTTCAAGTCTGTCTTCCTGTCTCTATATTACATTCAGACTCTCCACCTCAGTCTCTATCTGTCTTAGGCTACACCCATAATCCCGGAAGTACTTAAAACACATAACCCAGGGATCATGGATCAAGGGTCAAACTCTAGAAGTCCCAACCCCATGACTGCATGAGGCTTTAAGGGGGACAACTAGACACAGACCCTAACAGGCCACCACCCTGGAGCTTACGATGAGGTAGCACAGACTCAAACAGCACAGTGAGGGACACATTTCAAAACAAGGGCTGATATGACAATGGCATTTGTCCTTCGTGGGCGACCACCACACACAGCGTTCTGGTGTGAACATTCTTACCGCTGGCCCCGAAGTCCTAGTTCTACACTCCAGAGAGAGGCAGGACAAAGGGACAGACACAATCAGGCCCACCACGGCACCACTTCACCACTCCACACCAAACCCATGTGCAAGGGCAGTGGGCCCGGAAGTCTCCAGACGTACCGACCCCGGATACTGCCCATCCTTCGGCCCCTCCATGGATTCGGGAGCTGTCTTCCAGCCTCCCCATGAATCATACTGCTGCCCAGTGTCCAGCGCTGTTTGCAGCTGAGAAACCTAGCTGTTCATAAGGGAGCTCTGCAGAACTGCTAGTACTGGACCTGGGTCTTGGGAGCAAGTGGCAGCCAGGGTAGCCAGCACCCTCTTGGTGCTTAGGCAAAGAGCTGGCAGCACAGGCACTCAGAAGCGAGGTGGCGAGCTGAGGCACCCAAGGCTTGTGAACGTTCGCTGCATCCGACGCAGACGCTCCAAGGAGAGGCAAAGCTCCAGGAGCACAGAGAAGTGGCTGCCACCAGAGGCCCAGAAGCCGCGCTGCAGCGCTTGAGGGGAAGTGTGGCAGTTACACACACACCACTGCTCTACAGAGAGGGTGGAATGGAGCCCTCCGTGACCAAATGGGTGAACCCAGAAACGCTAATACTAAGTGAAATAGATCAGACACATACGCATACATATCGCATGGTTCCTCACTTGAGAAATCTAAATTATAAATGAAGTAAAGAACAAAATAAAACACAGTTAAAAAGAAGCAAAGAGATGGATCTTTTGTAAATGGGAAGGAGACCAGGACACAGAGAAGGCTGAGCACGGGGTCGCAAGCCTAGCATCCCAGCTCTGGAGAGGCTGGGCTAGAAGCACTGCTGAGAGTCTGAATTAAAATGTGTATGTGGACTGGTGAGATAGCTTAGCGGTCTAAAGCTCCTGCTTAGGCAAGCTTAGGCAACCACAGGGACTGCGGTTCCATCCCTAGCACCACATGCTAGGCCAGCCCCATTCCCAGGGCAGGAAGAGCCAGTCATAACATAAATAACTAAAGTTTAAGAAAAAACAAAAAAGAGGGGTTAGGGAAATAGCTCCGTGGCACAAGTGTGTGCCTGGCAGGTTCAAGGTCATGAATTAGAACCCTGGTCCCGCAAAAAGAAAAATCTTTAAAGAAAGTGTGTGTACACATACAGATTTACACAAGGCATATGAATGTGTACCCCAAACGTGCACTAATTTGCTTAAAGCTAGGTTTTGGTTTGGAATAGTGTCCGTCTTACCATTCTAGGGCAACTGGGTAAGTTCTTCCCACCTTCTCCTAAGCAGCCTGAGTCCCTGGGTTCAGGAGCTTCCCACACGTGGCCTCTGCTGTAGGGAATCAGCGCAGCCCTGGCTGCTTAGGCAGGGCTGGAAGCTCTAATTGGCCGGCGCTCTTTTCCCAGTGCAATCCGCCATCACCCAGCCACACAGTGGCCCACCTTGGCCCACATGCTTAAGAACGTGCTAGCGGCATGGGCATCCCCTATGAACTTGTTGGAAATGCACAGTCTCGGTCCAATGCAGACCTGCTATTGCGGCTCTCTCCACGTAGGGTTGGAGGTCTGTGTCCCAAGAAGCCCTTGGATGATGCTGATGTGCTCCCTGGAGCAAGCCTGGGGACCTGGGGGCTAGGAGCAGTACGAGAAGGCAGCGCCTCCCGCAAGGTGAGCCCCAAAGGGCAAGCATGTCTGCTGCACGCGAGTGCAAACCCAACAGGCAGACCACAGAGGAAGCGCACACGGGGGCCACGCAGCATGGGCCATGGCATCCCCCAGCCTTTCCACAATTTCCCAATGTGATGGCTAGGGCTCCTGAATAATAGAGCCACAGTGGCAGGAAGGGAGCCCGCAGTCAGTGTCCTGGGCCGGGCCTGCTGTCACTGGGGAGCTGAGTAACCAGAAGCAATGTGGCCATGGGGCCCTGAGTGTGGCATCACAACCCATACAGAATTACAGGCATTTATGCCTCTCAAGGGAAAATGAGGCGGGAACTCAGTTCATGGCTCAGGGGCCGGACAGTCACGGTGATCTGCCAATCGCAGAGTCCTGCAAGTCACAGCCAGGATGCCCGTGTGTTACAACCGAGGTCAGAAAGAAGTGACATGAGGTACACAACAGGCGCTGTAGCCACCGTCCTCTCAGTCTTGCAGTTACCTGCTCCGGAGCAGGGCGTGTTGCCTCTATCTTTTTCATCTCTACTTCTTTTCTTACTTCTTGTCGCTTCTTTTTTAGTTCCTCTTTTTAAAATATACCTTCAATAAACTTTGAGCTTTTATGTCCAAATAAGTAAGTAAAAAACTAAAGCTAAACCTAATTAAATAGAGTGTTTTGTAGCAGGGTCAGGGCAGTGCCTCGCCCCTCTCAGTCATGAAGGCCCGGGACACACCAACACTGGTCAGAATCCAACTGCTGTGTGGAAGGCAGAGGCCAAGAGTGAACTAGACCAGTGCCTGGGAGGCCCAGGGCTCTCAGCTCAGGACTGACGCCTTCCATCCTGGTCACAGACCCGGGAACTCCCACAAATAGGAAGACCTCGACCTCCTACTTTAACAGGGCACCGAAAGGAAATCTGCCCTCTGTGACGGTGGTGAACATGGAGAGACAGTCAAGAGATCTGAAAAGTGAGTGGGAAAAATAGTAATGGCTCTTCGTGAGACCATTTAGGCTCACCGGGCGAGTGCTGTCACGCTGGTCCCCGAAGGCAGAGGAAGCCAACGGACCCTCGTGTCAAAGGGGGTGCGGACTGCTGCTTGTCAGCAAGGTCAATCTCAGACAGATCAGCTTCTTAAGGAAAGGAAAGTGGAATCTGAGAAAAATTTAAAAATAGTCATTTGCAGCATTTCCAGAATGGAAAACTCATTATTTTAAAGATACTTCTTGGCAGGGAACTTTAGAAATTTTAAATTATTTCTCCAAAAGAGCTTTTCTTTAGGAATTAGTCATTACATGTAGAGATTTAAGGAGAGTCTGTTTAAAATTTGGCAAAACAAACTTATAGACCTACAGACAGCTAGTCTCTCTCATGAGGAGATCTGGGGGTCCCATGCACTGCCCAGAATCTCCACTGCCACGCAGCTGCAATTGCCATGAGTTCCAGCAGAGCCCACCAGGACTAGGATGGCCCCACGAGCCATGGAAACCATGCAGCCCTGGAGTCACAAGCATTCAACGTAAACTAGGGCCAAGGAGCTGGACGACTGAGCCCCCCACCTCGGCCAAGGCTTCCACGCTGTGCCTACCTCTGTGGGCAGCAGCCTGAGCCTGTGCCTTGCCTCGCCAGCTGCCCAAGCCGCAATCCTCCTCCTACCTTTCCTCTGTTCTTTGGTTTTTTGAGACAGGCGCTTGCCACGGAATTCAAGCCAGGTCTGGTCTTTGTCAGTTCCTCCAGCTAACATCCTGTCATATTCTCTGTGATTTTTTAATTACAGTTTTCCTGAGACTTTAGAACCTGTAGACTTCAATTTTAATTTCCACTGTCACTCAAAGCAAGGACCCATGCCAACTGGTAACCTAGCTACTGCTACTTTTCTGTAGTACTCCCTAAAAACCAAAGAGGTTTATCACACTGGACATTTTCTCTCTGTATGTGCTGGGGTACCAAGATGAAGAACAAGAGGATGAAGGCAACGTAGCCCATACCTGTCATCCCAGCATCCTGGGAGGTCGAGGCAGGAGCACTGCACAGGTTTGAAATCCTGGGCAATTTAGTGACTTAGTGAACCTCTGTCACAAAAATTAAAAAGGCTGGGGATGTAGCTCAGGGTAAAGGCTGTGGTTTCTTGGGTTCAACCCTCTCCCAGACCACCAAAATAAAAAGTAAGGGAGGTGATAGGTGAAGCTGAGACGAAGTCCACTGGATTCTATGGAAAAATGAGAAAGTTTAAAAGCAACTGTGTGATGGAAGTAGGTTTTTTTTTTTTTTTTAAAGCCTTTGGCCAAGCTTTCTCCACCTCTCTAGCTTTTAATTGAGTGGCCACGTTTTAACAGTGCACCAGAATAGGCAAAAGTGCTTCGGGGCCTGCTTCCCCCCCCACACACACACTCGTGAAGATCCGCCTGGCCACATATTAGCCCACAGTGCACGCCTTTGCTTCCCAGCCTCCGCCAAGCAGGTCTGAACCCAGGGGAGGTCAGCCCAGGCTCTCTCTGATGAAGTCAGCGCCTCAGGGGATGCCAGCCTCCCAGCAGCCTGGGAAAGAACAACGCTCCAGCTCCAAACCAGAGGCACACAATGGAAACCTGCAGCGTTTGTTTTTCCACTGCAAGAGGCAGACTACACAACATCCTCTCAGGACAAAGCCATCTCACACACAGGATCAGGCGTTCACTCTTCCTCATCTGAATGCCTTTTATTCCCAGGGCAAAATAAGGAAAAACTGAGGCCTTACATCAAGCATTCTCTGAGAATGAATCCACCAGGGCATCCCAATCACGTGTGCCCAGGTTATGATACATTGATCTGTACAAATCCATGTGGCCAGTTAATAGAATACCACTGTATACAACTCAGGCAGCATTAATAAGTACATGTAATATTTGTTTATTGTGTGACAGAATATTCTCACACCTTAAATTACTTTAAAGAAGGTTCGGCCGGGTCCCTTGAGCATGGCCCTCTGCTGCTGCTGCTGAGTAAGTGCTGTGACATCTCACTGGACTGTGGCTGTACCCATGACAGCCCTTCTGGCACAACTGCAGGATGAGCAGCTATGACAGAGGTTGTATGATCTACCTGTACCCTTTTCAGGAACAGTCTGCAACTCCTGCGCTTAGCCCACAGGATTTGAGCCTCCCTACACCTAACAAAGGCCAGAGCAGCTAGTTAAAATAGTTTTCCCTGGGCTCTGTCTCCAGGGTCAGGGTTCTGTGGGCCCAGGACTTTGGCTTTAAATGAGCTCCCGAGCTGCTGGTCTATGAACTAAGCTTTGGGAATTGTTACCCTACAGTCTCGGCTCAGCACAGCTCAGCCATGAGCCTAAATGGTGCCCTCCTTCAAGCAGGAGAGCAGCGGTCACAAAATGAAAACTGAGCCATACAGGAGGACCCAGACAGAGCTCTTGATATAGGGACCCCTCAGGTTACAAAGGCTTCAGTTTAGAAGCAATTCAGTTCTCAAACAGAAGCATTCGGCAAACTTGTGCTGCCCTTTGAGAACTCCACCTTGGTTGACAAACAGTGCCACAGCCACTTCCCCAGAACTGTGGGACGAATAAAGTTTGTGAACCAAGACACCACTGTGTGGAACTCTAGCCAGAAAGTAGCCAGCTGCCAGGCCCATCAGGCAACCTTCTGGAATTCACCCTAACACTAATTCACCAGAAATTCAACAGGCACCAGCAGGAATCAAAAGCAGTTGCTGGGAGGTAGAAATCCTGATCCCTAGAGAAGCCAGTAAACCCACTGTTAGTAAAAGCCCAAGCACAGCTATAATCTAGCACTTGACTAAACTACTAGAATATGTGTGGAAAAAAATCTGACACATATAGTTTATAACTTAGTGGTCCAATCAAAATTCCTTTACATAAATTGAACCTTTAAACAAATCCTCATATGGGAAAGAAAATAAAGGTGTCAACTGGAAAGTTTTACTAGAGTTTAGGCAGGACAGAAGCGGGCGATACTGACTCACCAAAATAGGGGTCTACAAGCAAGGGGGCCTGGCTGATGTGTGGCTGCTGAGGTGAGTGTGCAGGATGAGTGGGTCAGCAGCAGGCTCCATGCCACAGGGGCTGCGGCCACGCCAGAACTTGGGCTTTACTTTTCTGACCACGTGGATTTGTATTTTCCTAAAATCTCTTTGGCACTGGAGGAGAAAGACTAAAGGGCAGGGATCTTTTTATTATTATTATTACTTATTTAACAACAGTTTGTAATCAAGATACTGGTGAAAGGCAGAGAAAGGAAGGGAGGGGCGGAGCTGAACCAGGTTTTTAAAATTTTTTATCCAATTGAAGTCTAGAAAGATGTAGAAAAGACTGACATTTGCACACTGCACTCAGCATCTTAGGAAACAGCATCGTGCAGGTAAGGTGACATTGTGGGAGGCTGGCGGGTCACTCAGCCCCAACCTCGGACAAGTCCTAACTTCTCTGATGACGGGTTCAGGAGCTCTTATCCCGAGCCTACACAGAATGGATGGTCAACATAACCGGTGTCCTTGGTAATCCTATCCGCCATACTTAAGCAGGAGAGCAGTCTCTGACTCTGAGGATGGGATAATGGATAGAAGGCAACTGTTCTGTGAGCTTTAGGGTCAATTCCAACTCTTAAAAGACAGGAGTCAGTCAGGCAGTTCCCTGGCTAAGCATGACCCGGAACAAGATGCAGGAGGAGCATCACACGGACCAGAAAATCACACAGGACTTAGCAGCACTCCAGGTTCATGCTATGTTCCCTCCTCCTTTCCAGAGCTCCTTCATACCGCTCACAGGATGCTGAACGATGGGGGCCTGGCAGCTTTCTCCTTTCATGCCTTGAGCCTGGTAAGGTGTGCTTCAGGGAACAACTGTATTATAAATGCTATGGGGAGAAAGCCCAGTAGGTAAAGGTTATGTAATGAAGACTCTGATAAGGTCAACAGTCACAGGGGGCAAGAACACAAAGCCCTCATGATAACACTCGGATATAAAACTATCTGAGAAAGAAACTTGGTGAATAAACACGACATTTTTAAAGTCAGAAAAGAAAAAAATGGCTTTAAAAAATATGAATAGAACAAAAACTAGCTGTCAGCATCTTACAATGATGGCGGGCCAAAGCCTGTGGTGGAAGGGACAGACAGGCTCCCCCTGTGCCACCGGTCCCACCTGTGCTGCCTTCCACCTTATCCAACTGACACCACATGCAGCTGTGACACAGGAAGGAAACCCGATTACAATAAAATATGTTAAGAATACTGCCAACGCACAGAACCACCAAATACAATAGGCACACCATGGTGACTGCTCGAGTGGCACCACCGTGTGCTTAGCCGGATTAAGCCATAGAAATGGCTCTGACTCATGGGTGAGGGTCCACCTATATCACTGGCTCAAGGTTCAAAAGCACATCTGGCACTAGCTTGCAAAGATGCTTATAACGTGATAATCTGCAGTCTCTTTTAAAATTACACCTATTTTGTGATCGGTTCTCGGTGCAGCAGAGAACCAGGCAGAAAGGAAAAAGGGGCTTGGTTTTTGTTGAGGACACAGAGAGAACTTGGGGAAGTCAAGGAATTCTCTGAACTGGACAAAGGGAGGCTGAGGTTCCTATGACCTTTTGCCAGGGGAGGGGTTTGAAGGAGGTGTTTAGATAGACCCGAGGAGCTGATTGGGGATCTTCCCAGTGACTGCGGCAGGAATGGGGAAAGTAAATTATGTCCTGGGCTGAGCGGGAGAAGGGGAAAGGTGGGCTTTTGTTGTAAGAGCATTGGACATATTAGATGACCATCATAATGACTTTAGCAATTCATACTAAAGGGAGAATCTATCACTTAGTACTTTTAAACTTTCCTATTCTAGACATGCATCTACACCGAGGTGGTCCACAACTATCCAGCTGACCAACAAGGAACAGTCTTTCAAGCTGCCAAGTCAACCCCTGCCCCCAGACCGAGTTGCCCAGGAACTGAGCCACACACACCCCCCTTTTTTTCCCTTAATTTTGTATTTTGAGATAAGCCTAAACTTGTCTAAACATCTACACTGCTAAACTGCCCAGGCTGGGCTTAACCTTGTGATTCTCCTGCCTCAGCCTCCTGGAGTGCTGGGATCGTGCACATACACCACGATGCCTGGCTCGAAGTTTATCTCCTAGAAACAACCTGAGGGTGTCCTGTACCATCTCTGAGAGCTTTTCTGAAGACCAAAAGCCTGTTGTCTCCTTCCCTCCTCCAGATATATCAAACCCCCAGATCTGTGTGGGAGGGCAGGTTCCTGTCTCTACAGGCAGCTCTTTCTTGCAAACCACCCAACAATCTGCATATCTCTAGACCCAGGGCAGGTAACTGGGGACCTAAGGCGATCTTTAGTGTCACCTGTGCCTTGTAATTTTATCTAATAATTGTCTTATAAGTAATACCTCCACGCTATCTTTAAAAAACAGGCTCTTAAAAAATAAAATAAAATAAAATAAAAAATAAAAAAACAGGCTCTTTTTAGTGAAACACTGTGGCCGGGAATTTTCCAGCAATTTATTTTACTTTGGGAAAACTGAGCCAAATGAACAATAGCTACTTATCAAAATGTGACTTCTTCCATTTGGTCCAGGGAATAGAGGTTATATGCTCAGTGAATTAGAAAAGGTTCAGAAGTCCTCTTTCTGGAGGAACTACTGTACTTAATTCAGAAAAGCAAAACATTTGCCAGGCATGAGATGTGTAGAGGGCATTCCTAACCACACTGTGTAGGGGAGTTCTGCCAGGAGCTTGTGTGCACACACCATGCAGCCGAAAGGGGCTTTAGTTTGCGGAAGGATTTCTCCCAGTATGACTTGGGCAAAACTTGAAGAAATCCTTCTCCGTGTGTAAAAGCCAAAGCCATGGTTCGGCCCGGACCAAGGCCTAACGCACTGTCCAGCTCCTCACCTCCATCTCCACGGCGGCGATGCCCTGGTCGTAGTGCCCCATGAGATTGGGGAAGAAGGTCACGTTGTAGGCCATCTTCAGACACCGCGGGACGGTGACTGGCTCGCAGGTGAAGAGGCTGTGCCCGCTGGTCAGGGGCAGGAGGACGCACAGCGACAGGAAGGCCAGCGTCTCCATTTCTCTCACACTCCTCACTCTACCCAGTGGCAGGATGCGCGCTCTTTTCACGTCTGGAGAACGCCATCCAAAGGGAAAATCTTCGTAGTCCTCATTTCATCATTTTACCATCTTGACAGATGCTGCTTTCCTGAATCGGGGTCTGGGTCCGTCGCTGTAAAAACAATCCGAAGGGTGTTATCAGCCACATGCGTGACGGCGGCCTCCAGGAGCACAGCACGGAGTTGGATGCCCGCTGTGGGAAGCCGGCCGGGAAACTCCACCCAGGCGGCCTTTCATCTGCGCGGGGGTGTAATTTGCCAGGAGCCTGGCTCTGCTCTCCAGGCCCTGGTGATTGCAGGTTTGAGCCTCGCGGTTCACGGCAAGGGGCAGGCGGGTGGGGGTAGGGAGCCAAGAATGCGGCGGCCAGAGTGAGTTCAAAGGGGCTCAGGAGCCTGGGCCCTAGGAAATCGTCCTTGGTCCTCCGCCCAGGAAAACCGAGGTCCAGGGAAATTCCCAAAGACCTTTTAAAGACTCTGAGAAGTTCATTTCCGCGGCAGTCTTGCGGATACAGTGTTACTCTCGCTCTGGTTTTGTTTTTGTTTTGTGAAAGGGCAACTCGAATGAGCTGGGGGGGGGGCGGTGCGGGGGGCGCGGGGGGTATTTCCGTGGGGAGGCGAGGATACCCCTGAGGGGATCGGGGATCTGGGTCAGGGTCCTGCTCCGCTGCAGGGTGAGCCTCCCCAACCCCCACCCGCCACCCCTCGGGCGCTGCTCTCGCCCGGCCCCTCGGCACCTGCTCTCCGCCCTGGCCTGTCGAGTTCACCGCCGCATCCCGGGGCGATTCGGCCTCAGACCCAGGGGACCCCAGCTACAGCAGCCCGGGCCCCGCACCCCAGAGCCCCTCTGTTTCCCCGAGGTCTCCGCATCCGGATCCCGACCCCCACCCCGGGACTCCACACTCAGGCCCCGCCGACCCGGGGGAACCCCGCGCCCGATCTGGACCCCTCAGTCCTCACCCGCGGTCGCGGCCTCTGTCGCCGCCCGTCCCCACCACCCGACGGCACAGCGCGATCCCGCGAGACTGCGCCGCGGCGGGCAGGTCCAGGCGGGCCGGGAGGCTGGGTCGGGCCCGCCCCGCACGCCGACGCCGGTTCTGCACCTGCCCGGCCCGGTTCTGCGCCCGCCGGGTTCTGCACCTGCCAGGCCAGGCTCTTGTGCGCCTGCACACTTGGCCTGGCTTGGGAAGCACCCGTGGGATCCCGAGGCCGAGGCAGGCTGTGCCCTATCTGGCTTTCTGAGTCGGGAGAGGCCCACTCGAAGACTATTTTAGAATCCACTTTGGGTTTCAGGGATCCAGAAGCGTCCCCTCACAAGGCCAATTTGCTTTCTCAAGGCAGTGCCTAAGCAACCCGAGTAAGACAGGGGTTGGGGGAACTTCTCCCAGGGTAACTGACCTCCCCTCCTCCCAGGCACCCGCCCATCCACCCAGGTATCCATCTGTACACCCCTCCTTCCCTCCGAGCACCCGTGCATCCATCCACCAGCCGTCCATCTTTCTGATCCGTGTAGGGCTCTGGCCAGCAGCGTGCGGCCCACTGGCGCTCTTCTCACACTGAAGGCAAGCCCTTCGGTTCCTTGGCTGCAGGTCGTGGCCGAAGTCTACCTGGTCTGCAGCGCAGCTCTGCCCTGTCATCTCAGCTGCATCCCCTAACCTCTGCGTCGCTCACCTGTATTCTCATCCTAAGAGTGGCCAGGGGCCAGAGGACCAAGCCAGAGTAGCGAGGTGCTGAGGGTTCCTGAGCTCGCCCAGCAAGAATGCCCCATGAGGTGGGCAAATATGAAGTGACTTAAAGGAGGCCATCAGAGAAGTCACCCTGTGGGTAAAACAAATGTCACATTTCAGAATCTGCCCTGAAAGAAGCCAACAAGAATTTGAAATCTGCAAACCACCAAAATGGGGGGAAACTGATTTGGAGAGATTTTCCCTCGGCTTAATGAAAAGCTGAGGGTTCTGGATAGGGAGAGGTGCCGGGAAGGAATCCTAAGTCCAGTAAGGGCCGGATGGGTTACCAACTGCAGGTGAAATTTCAAGGAAGGAAGTCTGCCAGAAGGTTAAGTTTCTGCCTGAAATACTCCTACGGAGCAAGAGCACTTCCCCATTTCAGCTCCCAGTTCTTGGAAAGGTAATGATTCTTTCTGCAATCAGGCCAGAGTATCAGAGCCAAGCAGTGACATTTAAATTAATATATGATTTGGAAAGACAAACGATCTACACTTTAGAAGTAAAGCCCATTTTATCTTTAACCGCATTTAGTCATACAGTGAGCAGTGATGGATAGAATGACCTTGGAACCCTATAGATTGGAATATTAATCAGCTCTCTGCGTCACCCTGTGTCTCCCAGTGAGAACACATCACCACAGCGGCTCAAGGGTAAGCCCCCACCTGGCTTTGACTCTCCTGGGACAAGCTAAAGTGACGCACTCAGCCCCTTGGCCTTGTCCTCAGAGGCGAGCTGGTCAACTCTGTGATGGTGTAGCTGGCGCTTCCCTTCTCTTCAGGAGGTTCCCCTGGCCCAAGACAGGACACATGGGAGCTGACTCTTCCCTCTGAGGCTCTCTCTCTCTCTCTCTCTCTCTCTCTCTCTCAATGTTCATTTTAAATATTTCATTCCATTCTTGTTTGCCTGGTTCCTGAGAAGCAGATGTAGGTCTCATTTTTGTTTCTTGATGATAAGTTTCTCATTGTTAGTGTGACACCACCTATGAGCTTTGATATATTTTCTTTAATAAGTCCCCTGTATTCTTAGTTTACTAAGTTTTTTTCTTCAATTATGAATGGATGTTGCATTTTATCAAATACTTTTTCTGCATCTCTTTCCATGATCATGTGTGTGTGTGTGTGTGTGTGTGTGTGTGTGTGTGTGTTTCCTTAACCCACTGATACAATGGATTCTGTGAACTGATTCTGTTTTATTTCCTTTTTTAAAAAAAATCTTTTAGCTGGGCGTGGTGGCGCACGCCTGTAATCCCAGCACTTGGGAGGCTGAGGCAGGAGGATTGGTGCGAGTTCGAGACCAGCCTGAGCTACAAAATTGAGCTCAAGGCCAGCCTCAACTGCATAGCGAGACCCTGTCTCAAAAAGACAAAAAAAAAAAAAAATCTTTTATGGTGGCTCACGCCTGTAATCCCAGCACTTGGGAGGCTGAGGCAGGAGGATTGGTGTGAGTTTGAGACCAGCCTGGGCTACAAAAGTGAGCTCAGGACCAGCCTCAACTGCATAGTGAGACCCTGTCTCAAAACGACAAAAAAAAATTAAATAAATAAATAAATAAATAAATAAATAAAATCTTTTATTTATTTATGTATTTATTTATTTGGTATAGAGTCTTGCTGTGCAGCTCAGACTCATAGTGATCCTCCTGTCTCAGCCTCCCCAGAGCTGCGATTACAGGCATGTGCCACCATTCCTGGTTTCAGTGGCAGACACAGGTCCAGCGCTGCAGGTCGTACTGGGGATCAAACCCAGGTCCTTGAGCTTGCCGGGCAGGCACTTAGACCACTGAGCTATCTCTCTAGTCCTGGGCCAAGTTTTATACACTGCTGAATTCCCCTTTCTAATGTCTTGTTGAGGAATTTTGCAGCTACATTCATTAGAGATGCAGTGCGCAAGTGTCTTTCCTCGGAACATTTTCGTCTGGCTCTGGTGTGAGGGGTGCTGCTCTCCCAGAGTGAGCTGGGGAGAAACCCTTTTCTCCTACCTTCTGGAAGAGATTTCAGAGAACTTGGGCAGCCCAGTTGGTGCTTGACATGGATTTGCATTATCACTTGAAATGTTTCTTCTGATTCTTTTTCTCTTCTCCTTCTGGTATTCTCATTATATGCATGTGATCACTTCATATTTTTTCAGCTTGTGGATATTATGTTCCATCCCCCCAACTTCTTTTTTTTTAGACAGGGTCTCACTATGCAGTTCAGGCTGGCCTTGAGCTCACTTTTGTAGCCCAGGCTGATCTCGAACTCGCACCAATCCTCCTGCCTCAGCCTTCCAAGTGCTGGGATTACAGGCATGCAGCACCACTCCCGGCCCCCTGACTTTTTTTTAACAGAAGTCTTTTGTTTTATTTTACCTTTTTGTTATTTATTTTTTGATTCAGGGTCTCACTGTGCAGCTCAGACTCACAGTGATCCTCTTGTCTCAGTCTCCCTAGTGCTAAGATTGCAGGCGTGCACCACCACACCCTGCTTCATGGTCAGCGCAATGCTGCCAGTTCCAGGGTCTGCCTGCCATGGAGTACCAGGGATCGAACTTGACAGTGTGTGCTTGACCTGCAGGCGCTTGTGCTGCTGAGCTATCTCCCCAGCCCGTCCCCCCCCCCATACTAATACCTTTTCTTTTTAAATTTTAGAAGCTTCTGTTAATATGTCTTTGAGTTCAAGGGCTCCATTCTTCAACCATATTGAGGCCACTAAGGAGCCTATCAAAGGCATTCTTAATTTCTGGTATAGTGAGAGAGTTTTTGTTGTTGTCTCTAGCATTTTTTATTTATCTTTCTTTAAAATTTCCATGTCTCTACGTTCATTACACGTTTGTTCTGCATGGATTCTGTTTTTCCCTTTACAGCCTGTCGTATATTAATCATAGTTATTTTAGGCTCCTGTTCTGAGAATTTCGTTATCTCTGCCCCATCTGAGGCTGGTGCAATGCTTGCTCTGTGCCCTCAAACTGTGGGCTTGGCTTCCCAGTGTGCCTTGTCATTTATGGTCCTGAGCTGGATATGCTGTGCTGGAGAACAGAACTGCTTGGAGAGGGCTTCAGGAATAAGGCGAGGTGTGAAGGGAGGGGACGCAGCCCCCAGACCCATGATGGAGGCCCAGGCCTGGGGAGCCCACATCTCTGGGCTGTGAGCTTTACAAGTATTTCTCAGTTTTAAATCTCCCTGCAGTAGGACAAGGTGGCCAGAACAGGTAGGGCTGGCTATTTCCCTTCCCTTAGGTGTTTAACTCTGGTGACGCCCCATAGGTCAGGCTCTGGCAGAGCCCTTTCCCTTAGGGCAAGTGATGTTAAGACAACAAGATGCTTGGGCAATGCGTGCGCGTTAGGCACTGAATAATGGACTTGAAAGGCGGAGAGGCAGATTTGGCTCATGGTTTCAGAGGCCTCTGTCCATGGCGACTTGGCCTTGTTGTACCTGCAGTGAGTGCTGCCCCTGCGTTGTAGGGGGACAGTAGGGTAGGGGAAGCGGCCCACGTCACAGTGGCTAGGAGCATGAGAGGCAGGAAGCGGGCAGGTGCCCACTGTCCCCCTTCATGGTCCTGCTCGCTGCACTTCTCCCCGAGCCCTTCCAAAATGAAGGAAGGAGAGGCTTATTCAGCTCACAGTTACTGGAGGTTTCAGTCCATACTCAGCTGGCTCCAAGGCAGAGAGGCACATGGCAGAGAGCAGCAGCTCATGGTGGCGGAACAGCGACAACGGTGGGATTATAGGTGAGGTCTGAGGTGGATATGCTGAGGCAGAGAGCCTGAATGTCATATAAGAGAGAAAGAGAGGCAGACCCTCACTCTGTTACCATTGTCGGATATCTGCAATTTGTCCCAGCAAGGCGAGAAGAGTAAGACAGTTAGTTCCTCTGTGATATTTGCATACGCTCCTTAAATACAGCTTCACATACTTAAAACTTTTTGTCCTCACAAAAAAATATAAGTTTTTCTTTTCAAGGCAGGACAGCATGCACATTAGCACCTTGAGCCCTTGCTCTCTGGCTATCCACTCCCTGGGCCATGGCGCTCTGTCCACAGCTCCGGTCCCTCCACATTTGCAAACATAACTGAGAAGAACCTGCAAGTATGACACAGAAGATGAATTTTATTAGAAACTAATTTTCAAATGACACCATTACTGTGGCACTCTGCTCTAAAAGTTAATTGCTAGGAGGCCGGTGAGATAGCACAGCGATCTAAAGCACCTGCTTAGGTTCAGTCCCCAGCACCCTAACCACACACTGCAGGAGCCCTGCCTCAGGGTGGGCTGAGCTGACTCCACCAAAAAAAAAAAAAGCTGCTAGGGCTGGAGATTTGGCTTAGCAGTAGAACACTCACCTAGCAATCTGGAGGCCCTGAGTTTGATCCTCGGCACCAAAAACAAGCAAATAAATAAATCAATCTCTCCTGAAAGTTCACTGCTGCAGGGGTTTTAGCAGTTACCCTTTAGGTAGTATCCATTACGACTGGACAGGAATGCTACCCTTTCTAATTACTGCCTCTGGTATTATTAGAAAACTAAAATTTTCAGTGTAGTCGTAATATGACACTGCTGGAGAGAGTCACATAGTTTAATGACGTTTTGATGTATAAGGTTGCCTGCTTGGAACTCTGCTTTTGCCATTTGGAAATGAGACTCATAATGCTGAAAACCAAGCTTAGCGCCCTCCGTGCTCTTAGCCACGTGCCGTGCCAGGGGATTTACCCTGCTGGGTTTCGTTTCTGCTGGCTTCATGACTACCACCTGGTCATCTTCAATATTTAATATCTTATATCTTTTCTCTAGAAAAACAGCCATGCTAAGTGAAGTATTAGCAATAGTGTTTCCTCTGAGGCTGTTAACGTCTAGCAAAAGTCTTTTTATTTTTACATTTAGTGATTTAAAAAATAACTAAGCACGAGATGGCTCAGCAGTCTAAAGTGCCTGCTTAGGCAAGCTTAGACAAACTCAGGGACTACGGTTCAATCCCTGGAACCACATGCCATGCCAGCCCCACTCCCAGGGTGGGCTGAGCTGGCCAAATAAGTAAATAAAAGAGAAAGAATTGAACAGGACTGGAAAGATATCTCAGTGGTCTAAGCACCTGCCTTGCAAGTACAAGGACCCAAGTTTGATTCCCAGGACTGCATACCCTACCAGCCCACCCTGGGCACGCTGTGCTGGCCATAAAGTGGGGGGTGGTAGTGCACACCTGTAATTCAAGCACTGAGGGGGCTGAGACAGAAGGATCACTATGTGTCTGAACTGTGTACCAAGATCCTGTAATAAATAAATAAATAAATAGTCTTAAGAAGAAACAACTAAGCAAGTTTTCTTGCTGTTTTCAATATCATGGTTGAAGCTGAAGAACATTATCCCAAGTGAAGCAGGCCAGACGCAGGAAGACAAATATGGTCACTGCAGACTGCCTTCTGCGGGGGATCTAAAAGTGCCCAACTGGGTCGGGCAGTTAGCCCAGTAGAGTAAGCACATGCTTGGCATGCTCCAGGTCCTGAGCTCAATCCCTGGTACTGCAAAAAATAAAAACAAAAAAATAAACCTATCCAATGTACAGAAGCGGAGTAGAAGCGGACATTAGGAGATGAAGGCTGGGGAAATAGAGAGGTGTTGGTCAGAGGTCACGAACTTTTAGTTATGAGAGGAATTGGTTCTGAGGATCTGATACACACACGGTGACGACACTTGACGGCGCTGTCGCAGTTACTTCCCTCATCCATGACATGAAATACCTGATGCTCACAACTTACGCAAAGAGAGGCTTCTTTTGGCTCAGGTTTCCAGTCACAGCTGGCTCCAGGGCAGGGCAGCCAGACGGAGAGGCCTGGCAGAGGGGAGCTGCTCTGGGCATGGCCAACAGGAAGCAGGGAGAGCTGGGAGGTCCTGCCAGGAGAGGAACCATACCAGGCCGGCCTCTTCTCACCTGACCCCACCTCCTAGCCTCCAGTCAGCTGGGAACTCCCAGAGACAGTCCCCCTCCAAAAGGCCACCTGCAAATGCATGAGGCTTTGGGGGACAGTTAGATACGAGCCCTGACAAACGCATGTGTGAGCTTGAATTTTGCTGAGAGAGCAGATCTCTGCCCCCCACCCCACAAAATGGTAATTACGTGAGGTGGCAGGTGTGTTACTCCATGAAAGGACTGCATTCATCCTCCACAGCATGAGGACTAGATCCCCTACTGAATACCTTGGATATGCAGGGTTTCACTTGTCAGTTCTCCAGAAAGCTGAGGGGAAAGTAACGGAAGAAGGAAGAGGAGAAGGAGAAGAAGAAAGCCCACAGGAGATAAGCATGCATTACAGGATGAGGGACAGAAACCGTGGAATCAGTTTTCCACAGAAAGGAGAATAAAGAACTGCTACCTCGAAGTCCACTAGGAAAATGTGACGGAGTGGGGACCCTGCCTGGCTAAAGGGACACAAAGTTATCGAGTCCCCAACGTGTCCCCAACGTGCTGCTTGTTTGGAGTGGCAGCAGAGCTGAATATAAGAGGCTTCTTGTGTTTTCACTGTAAGGCAGAGGCAGATTCGCTGTGAACTAGTGTAGCTTAACCTTCAGGAACTGTCATGGTTTGTGTCTAGCTGTCCTCCCAAAGCCTCTTGCGGTTATGGGGCAGGGACTTCTAGAGTTTGAGATGAGCTCCTGATCCACTGGGATTATGGGTGATCCACTGGGATTATGGGTCTTAGTGCAGCTGGGATTATGAGTGAGTGCTGCCCCAACCTGGGGCAGAGAGTAGAATGCAATGTAAGAGACAGAGAGACAGACTCTCGGTCTGTTGCCATTGTTGCGTTCCGACGCCATGAACTGCTGCTCTCTGCCGTGCGCCCCTCAGCCTTGGAGCCTGCCTTTCAGCCAGGACTGAAACTTCCAGTAACTGTGAGCTAAGTAAACCTTTCCTTACTTATTTTGGGTGTCAGATATTTGTCCCAGCAACGAGAAGAGTAACTAAGACAGGGACTTCTGCGGGCTCTGTCTGGTTCCACCCTGGAAGTTTCACATGTTGTTTCTTGCTGAGGTGCCTGCAGCTGGGTTAATGTGAGAAACGCACCTTTGGAAGTAGCAGCGAGATCCAGGGAAACGGACGCATTCGGTGGTATTAAGGCCCTTGGTGGCATTCAGGAGAGTCGGGCTGATTTCTACTAGAAGAGAGGGCTTTGCAAAAGGGAGGTAGCAGAACTTTTTAAAAACTTATTACTAACAAACTGTATATAGGGGCTGGGGAGATAGCTGTGTGGCACAAGTGCCTGCCTGGCAAGTGCAAGGTCATGAGTT
Organism: Myocastor coypus; assembly: GCA_004027025.1. Taxonomy (NCBI): domain Eukaryota; kingdom Metazoa; phylum Chordata; class Mammalia; order Rodentia; family Myocastoridae; genus Myocastor; species Myocastor coypus. The sequence goes on along the minus strand of PVJA010002402.1, from coordinate 61,321 downwards.
CAAACCCCAGTCCCGCCAAAAAAACCCCAAAAAACTGTGTAGAACCAGCCAACTTTGACATGTCGCTTTGTTTGTTTGCCCATTGAGCATTGAGGGGAGACAGCCACAGGGTGGTCCGCATCTTCCAGTCCTTTCTTCAGGGGCTAATGAGGCTAGGCCACCGGGAACTCCAGACCTTCAGCCTCCTGCAGCCCAGGAGCTGCTCCCGGCTGCGGGCCTTCGCCTTCTCCTTAAGGAGGAGAAATGTCTTTCTCCACCTTCTCTGGGACTGGACACCGCCGCATCTGCGGCCTTTGAGGCGGTTTCAGCCTGAAAATCATTCCTCTAGCCGGTAACCAAAATCACAAGGGTCCACGTTTGCTTCTTTTCAGTTATCGTTTGGGATGATCGCTTTTAAGACTTGGGGCTTGCTTAAATGACTACACCTCTGCTCAACTTAAGTGGATCACAATTGTATTTTAAGGATTGCATTTCATCTTAAAGAACATTATCTTATGGGCAAAAAAAAGCTGACTTAAAAAGGAATCTTATAGGCGAGATAGCTCAGTGGCAGAAGCGCCTGTCTGGCAATGGCAAGGTCCCAAGTTTGATCTCCAGGACCAAAAAAAAAAAAAGGAATTTTATAAGTACATTGCTTTCATTAGAGCTCTGGCCAGGATAAAAGTTGCATTTCACTTCGATTAGCCAATGTGTTGTGGCATAAACGAGTACAGGAGAATCCTCCAGGCAGCTCCACAGCTAGGGATACCCGAGCCCATGGAGGTCATTCTGTGGACTCAGAGAAACTGTGAGGCAAACGAGAAAGCCATACGGTGCTTTCCTAAAGACAGTTTTAACTGGTTTGCAACAGAAATGCAGTTGCAAGTCTAGGCTTGCTGAGTGAGAATGGGACATGTCAGGAGGGGTAGAGACGGGGCTTGAGATGAGATTCCAAGGGAGCAAAGGAGCAGGAGCACTGGGTCCCTGGAAGCTGAGCGGAGTTGGGGTGTGGAAGGCGCAGGCCGAGGGGCGCGGGGCTGTAGCTTTGCCTTTTGCTTCACATGAGGCGCCTTTTAAAAACATATGGAGGGAAAATCTCAAGATTGCCCTGTGTATTCAAGAGCAAAAATGAAATCAGAACACAGGTGATCAGAACACAGGTGGGCCCCAGAACAAGACTGGCCTCCGCACTGTGAGAGTCTGATGGTTAATTGAAAGGGTTAGGAAGTCCCTAGCAGCCTTAGAAAACTAGAGGCCAGGAGCTGAGAGCACAGGAGCACCCAGGGGCCCTGCACATCAGTGAGGCAGTGGGGGAACGGGTAGGAGTGTCCCAGCCTTGCTCAGTGGTAGAGCCCTTTCCCAGCGTTTGCAAGCCCTGGGCTTGACCTCCAGCAGCAAAAAAACAAAACGTAAAAATATCTCTTTGTTAGGCATAGTGACACACACCTGTAATTCCAGCTACTCGGGAGGCTGAGGCAGGAGAATCTGAAGTTCGAGGATAGTTTGGACTGAGGTAGGATAGAAGAAACAAAAGATAAAATAAAGGAGATGAGGCGATCATAACTAAAAATTGTCACTTTAAGAAAACCACTCAACCTTTGGGCCTCTGCCCAAGTTATCCAAGGTGGTCCAGATCAGCATTCCTTTGGTTAAATTTAGGCTCCTTCCCTACCAGGCCTCTCACACCCTAAATTCCTCAGGAACAACCAAGTTCATAAATGAGCTTCACTGAGAAGCAAAGAGGCAGGTTTGCAGAACCCAAAGATTCTTTAAATTACTTGATCAGAAAACAAAACAAAGCAAAGCAAAGCCCACCACTGCCCACACCTGTGGCTGGGCCAGCACTCTCTCAGGGTTGACCGCCCTTTCCCACGGCTCCCAGAGAAGCAGAAACGTTCCTGTTCCAGGGACCTTACCAACCCCAGCCCAGTGAGTGACAGACCTCCCTTCAAAATAGGAAATGGGGTCAGGGCATTGCGAATATAGCTCTGGGTAAAGGCCTCAGGCTCAACCCTGGGTGCAGGAAAACTCTCTATGGGGGAGTGGGCAGAGGATTCCCGCAGCCCTGAACTACAGCAGCTTAGGTCTTCAGTGACAGAGTCCTCCTGCCCTGTGTGGCAGAGAGGACCTCAGAGCCCCCAAGGGCTGGCCTCCCACACCCCAAACCAAACCAGGCCACAACCGTGCAGTGCAGCAAGAGAGATACTGCCTACTGTAACAGGAAAGTCAGATGAAGCAGGGAACATCACTGACAAAGTGTGTGTCTTGATCAGACTTCATCCAGTCTGGGGTGCAGAATTCTCATTTGAGAGATACACGGAGAGCTCTGCCTCTCAGGCTGCAGAGAATGTTGGGATAGCACAGCCCGGCCTTTTTCCCGTTGGGCTGGTTTAACTGGTTTTCCTGTCGGACTGGTCTCACTGGCGGACTGGCTGAGTGTCTTTGAGCAGGCGGGCGGGTGGGAGGCGGTGGTCACGCTATTCGACAAGAGAAGCGGCTGCAGTCTGCGGCATTTTGCAACTATTGCGAGCTACAGGGAGTGCAAGGGGGAAAATCCCACGCCACCTGGACACTGAGCCCAAGGACTGGACCTGCACTGGCCACTTACTGAGTGCCGTGCAGGAGCCAATCCTGTACATGTTTTCTAATCCTGATGGGCAGATATTTTTGGTCCTAGGTAGGGTAGAAATTCTCTAAGTGGGAAATCAACTTGTTTTTGGACCAGGAGCAATTCTTCTACTTGCTCCCATGCCTTGGCAATGAGTTTTTTAAAAATATTTTTCCTGGATATTTTTCCAAGTTTCAGACCTGACAGTGACATTCCTCAGGAAAAGGCAGTAAGAAAAATGAATGTCCGGCAGGAGAAATCTGGCAAGTGACTGAGGTATTGTGACATACTAGACTGTGTGACAGCATCTGGTGACACCCACCGCGTCTGGTGGCTGTGCGTCCAGACTCTGCAGGTCACATAGGAAGAGGCAGAGGCGTGAGGCTAATGGCAAAGTCTTAGCTCCGGATGTCCTCGGTCCAGGCTCTGTGTCCTGGGAACCTGCCGTGTTTCTTGTCTAGAAATCAGTTCAGTGATAACCACGCTTTCCTCACAGGCTGCTGCGGAGTTTAAGAATTAAGTTGCGGGGGCCGGGAAGATAGCTCCATGGCACAAGTGCCTGCCTGGCAAGTGCAAAGTCATGAGTTCGAACCCTGGTCCCGCAAAAAAAAAAAAAAAAAAAAAGAATTAAGTTTTGGAAGGCTGTGAGTGTGTTACCTAGAGGAAAGCAAGATGCCCAACTATCTCTGTGCTTTAGGGGGGCCATGAGGGAAGACCCAGAAGATCCCAGTGCACAGCACCCATTGTTCCTGCTGAGGGTGGGGGTGTCACCAGGTAGAGACCCTGCATGTGTCTATGTCAGCATGGTGGCAATGTGCCACAGGACGGCTGGCTGTCCTCTGTCTTCCATGAAGCCTCTTCTCTTCCAGGGGGCTGGGTCTGTTCCTCAGAAGTCTGAGCATCTCTAGAACTAGGTGGGTGGAACTATGAGATGCAGGTCCCAGCAAAGAGTGGACGCTGGCATCTTGCAGCCTGTCTTAGTTACTTTTCTCTCGTTGATGGGACAAATACCGGACACCCAGAATGAAGGAAGATAAGATTTATTTAGCTCACAGTTACCGGAGGTTTCAGTCCATATTCAGCCAGCTCCAAGGCTGAGTGGAACAGGGCAGAGAGCAGCAGTTCATGGCGGCAGAACAGCAACAATGGAGACAGAGATGACCAAACAAACGGGAGCAGTGAGCAACAGTGCGAGTCGGTCTCTCGGTCTCTCGGTCTCTCGGTCTCCCTTTTTATATCACATTCAGACTCTGCGCCTCAGCCTGTCTGCCTTAGGTTACACCCATAATCCCAGAAGTACTAAAACACATAATCCCAGGGATTATGATTCAAGTCTCAAACTCTAGAAGTCCCCGCCCACCTCATGGTTGCATGAGGTTTTCGGGGGACATAACACAGCTTCTGCAGTACTTCTCTTGGGCAAAGCAAGTCAAGAGCCCAGGCCAACGATGCAGCCCTGGGAGGACACCGCTTCCCACGGGCAGGGGCTCCACAGTCATCCCACACAGGGGCAAGTAGAGAAAAGGGAAACGATCACCCACGCTACTCCCAGGAACATCTTCCCTGGCATTCCTGCCAGGGCTGTGGCTCCGGATCACCTCAGAGATGGGCAGCTCTCGTGGTGAGAATGTTCTTCCTAGAGCCTTTGAATCGCAGAACAGAAGGTCGCGCAGGCGGTGAACTTTCTGCAGCCAGGATCCTATGCCGGAAGCCACAGGAAATCTGCAGTTTCCTCTGATTCGCCACAGTTCTACCTTTCAGAGCAAAACAAAGCACTGTGTGTTTGTTGCTGATTTATTTTGAACAGCATGTAATGAAGACTGACTTGGGCCTGGGATAGCAGTCTCTGTTGGTCCCCTCAAGCAGTGACCATTGGTCCCCCTGCTCCTGAATGCCTTCACCCATTTTTTGGCACATCTCCAGCATCTGTTAAGCAGTTTCCAAGGGTCAGGCACTCAGCTAAAACTGATGAGAGCCCAGGGCTTCAGGTCACTGGGGTTTGAATCCAAGCCCCAGTTCACCGCTTGCTGACTGTAGGCCTGGGAGAGTTATTTCATGTCTCTAATTCTCAGCTTCCTGGTCTGAGAAATGAGTGTATCTGTCCCTCCCTCACAGAGCAATTGTCCAATGAAATTAAATAGCAGATACCGAGTGCCTGGCTTGTGGTAGGCTAAGGACAGCTATTGTTGCCATCGTTGTCATGGTTGCCAGGGGACGACAGCGACTGGGAAGTTCCCGTGGCCCCGCTGTCTCCTGGCTCTCCAGCGACCACCAGGCCCTGGCAGTACTTCCCTCGCCAGGAGTGGTATTGTGCATGTACAGTGTGGAGCAGTCAGCCGTGGGAACAAATGGCCTTTGCAGTCTGGCGTATCTAATCCTGGGGGAGCCTTTTACTCCCTGTGAGTCTAGGCTCAGTTTATACATCTGAGAAATGAGCAGAGTAACACAGAGCTTTCTCATGAGGGCTCTCCAAGGGGTGGGGGTGGGGGAGCGTGCAAAGCTACACAACGCCACCCGCGTGGTGCCTCGGCCTTGGAGTTCTCTCAGGAAACGGAATTCTCTCCGAGGCATTCATGTAGCACAGTCTCATGCCAAGGATTGGAAGAAAACTTGGGTGAGTCACGCTTGCTCTAGGAGCCTTTGTCATGGTGTGCAAAAAAGGGACAAGTTCTGTGGCCCCAGGGTACCATGCAGCGCCATGGGTCAGGGGACACTTCCTCCCTGCTGCCCCTTATTCCTTTTATCAGAAACAGAATTTAGTAAGAATGTAGAGGCACATGAAAGTGCATTTTTCCTTCCGGCGTAGCTAACCTTATAACCGGACAGCCCTCGCTCCCCAAGAATGCGCCAACCCCACCGTCCTTGGTGACCAAGTAAGACCATCCAGACAGTTCAAGCTGAGCGGAACTTCCCTCTTCTCACCAAGAATGATGCCAGTTTCCTGTGTGCTCTCCGGAGCAGGACACTTCACAGCAGCTGTTAAGCAGAGGGCCTTGTAGTCAGGCTGGGAGAGTGCTAAGAGCGGCCGGGCTCACCTCCCTTTCCCAGTCTCCTGAGCTTCAGGACTGGGAAGGAAGTCTGGAGCAAACCATTCACTTCCATGTTCTAGGGCCTTGGAAGTCTTCGAGAAATCTGAGCCTTATCTTGGGAAGACAGTGAGGAGTAGAGCCTGTCCATATCTGGCCTTTCTGACAGAAACAGATCACAACATTCCCGGCATTAGGCTATTTTATATTTGTGTTTGTTTATTCTATTTGTTTATAGAATATAGAAAGATATCTTTTTTAAAAAATGTAAGTCTTGGTAAAAAATAGCTCCCTCGGACACGAGAGGAGAGGACAGCAGGACACCGCAGGCCATGCAGGGCTGGGTGGATTTTGTTTTTGCTTTCGTGTGTATGTGTGTGTGTGTGTGTGTGTGTCAGAGCTCGCACTGGTGCTAACCCTGGCACTGCCAGCTCTGAGAAACGGCTGTGTCTGGGGACAAGCCACAGTGGCGCCTGCTCAGGTGTAGCCTGGCCGGGCAAGGTCCGCCTGCGACTGGACGTTCTTTTCTGCTTACCTTTTCCTCAGTAGCCTCCCTCGCTGCGTCTAACAGTTACCTAGCAGCGAGTTGTGTGGGCCACACAGCCGAGCAAGGCAAATGGTTGGCGGGTCTGCTGCCCGCCCCCGGAGTTGTCTCACAAGGCCAAACCTGACTGGGACTGAGAGAAGATGCTTTGATGGGTGTAAGCATGGTGCATGCATGTGTGGTTCCTAACAATTCCCCGAGGTGCTGGCTCCTTGCCGGCTTCCTCTGCATGGTCTGTGGAGGAGACGAAGTGCCCACAAGCGGGCAGGAAGCCTGGGAGAAGGTGGTGGAGCTGGGCAGGCCATGTTGCATTGCCTCTGCTGGGTGTTGGAGGCATCATCAAAGACCCTGGTAAGCATCGATATGGCTCTGATCATCAGGAATATGACAAAGCAGAACCAGATAGATGCAGCACGGGCTGCCATGGTGAAAGCCCTCAGCATGGCGCTGTGGTCCTGGCCGGCACCTGCAGGGACAATGTGGTAGACGGCAAGAAAGCACCTGCATCGCTGTGTCGATTCCAACAAACGCTATTCTGACAGCACTGTGAACTTCCATCATGTAGCATAAGGAGGTCAGTCGTCCATAATGCTATATCTATTCTAGTGTAATAATTAAGTCAAAAATATATTCTGTACTGTAAGAAAAATAAAGGCACACAGAAATCACTTGCCGACGAAGATGAGTCAAACAGGAAAGGAGAACGAAGCTGCTGCAAGCAGGTTCGCAGACTTAGACCTAAAACGTCGGGTGCTGCTGGGCTACACCCCTCCGTGGAGTCTCTGCGTCTTCTCTGACGTCTCCCTCATGCCTGAAGAGCTTGTTTGGGTGACAGTTCCAATGTGCATCTGTGAGCGCTCCCAGAGGCCCGCAGTGCTGAGCTGTCGTACCACCGTGTTCTGCAGTGACTACAGAATTCTAGGGGACAAGTGGTTTTTGTGTGTGCTTTAGTCATTCCTAGCTTGACAGACAGCTTCCAGAAATTGAGAGCTTTGCCCAAGGTCCTGCTGTCAGTGACAGCGCTGAGGCTGTGGCCCAATCAGTGCGAGCGCCAACACCCACCCTGTGCCACGTGCCTCAACCTCCCCGTGCCACGCACACACCTGTCCGCTCCCATCCTGCCCTTCGGCGGGCTCTCCTGCGCAGAGCTCTGCACACAGGGCTGAACACAGCCGCTCCCTTCAGTGGGGTGGTACCCAAGCTGTGGTTCTTGCACTGGTGGCCGAGGACTCTGTTGGGCTGGCGCCTGTGGATCACACCTGAGGGTGGCGCTGAGAGACCAGCCAGCTTCCAGCTGAGCCCGATGGACCCAGGGCCAGGTTCTTACCCCGTTTCTCTGGCAGACCCTCCAGCTTCTCTGCTCCTCTGTCCTCCCTGTTAAATCCCCTGTGGCAGCACCTGGCCTGGCCCTGGCTCCAAGCTCCTGGCCCACAAGCTGTGGAAGCCAGAGTGAGGATTCAGACCATGTAGTGATTCTTGTCTGGACCCCAACAGGAGAGATTCTTAACACGGTGTTGGGACCCAGCCCTGGGCCCGCCTGCACAGTCAGGGAGCGCTCTACCGTTGAGCTACACCACCTGCCCTGAAACCGGGCTTATTATTAACTAGTGCGGCTATCTCAGCTGCCGCGATATTTCAGAAAGAAAAGCTGTAGCTTTTCTGCCATGGTAAACTCTCATCATAACTTGATTTTTCTGCAATAACATCTCACTCTGTAGTTCTGGCTGGCCTTGAATTCACTGTGTAGCCCAGGGTAGCCTCAAACTCACAGACATCCTCCTGCCTCACCCCATTAGTGCTGGGATTGAGGGTATTCAGTCCTGCAAGGGGAGCACATGGGCCACAGCAACAGAGGACAGGGAGCACTATCACTCAGAAACAGGGCTCCAGGGAGAACAGGGACCTACCACCCCCAGATTCCTTCCTGGCCCCAGCAGACACCTGTGACTTTGTGGACTCTGGGAGGTTGGCAGGGGTGGAGAGCCACAATCCCCAGACCCACGTCCATAGAGCCCCAACCAATGGAGCCATAGCCTGGGCCTGGCCCCTGGGCTCCCCGGCTGCACATGTCTGCAATGTTCTCCGCCCAGCTCCCAACAGCACCCAGCTTGAGCCCTAGTTGCTCAGGGAAACTCTGGTCCCCGATGCTCTCTGTACCAAAGCTTTAAGCGATGTGAAAGATGTGATGCCAAAGAAAATACCAGGGCCGGGGAGCAGCTCAGAAGCATAGGCACCTGCCTGGCTGGCAAGCGCAAGGTCCTGAGTTTGATCCCCAGTGCCAAAAAGAAAAAAAAAAATCAGCTATAAAAATACACTGTGCTTTCAGCTATATGCACAGGTGCATAAAGACACACATCAAATAAAATGCAGAGGCAGCAGTGCCTCAGCCTACCAGCTGCATCTTAATGCAATCCTGCCTTTTACAGAATGGAAGACATTAGATGGAAGACCCTACCGGTGCCACGCTTCAGTTGTGATTTCTCCATTCTGTGTCAAGATCTTTTTATGTCTCTCTCTCTCTCTCTCTCTCTCTCTCTCTCTCTCTCTCTCTCTCTCTCTCTCTCTCGGCAACTTCTAAGTCCCTGAATTATCCCGAATTATCCCAGCTGAGCTCCAACGTCTGGTCCTCCTGCTCTGGCCTCGCTGACTGCTGGGATTACCAGGGTGTGCTAGGCCCAGCGGTCTGTGTCGAGCGCCTGTCTAAGTGATGATAGGCCCAGACGCCTGAGAGACGCTGATGCAAAGCTGGGGTCAAGTGCCTGTCCCTGCACATCTCCACGCTGCTGCATCAGCAGCGCCTTCCACCGGCTTCTTCCATTCTGCAGAAGGCGAGATTGCTTTAGGATGTGGCTGGTGAACTGAGGGAGGTCAGCTGCCGAGGAGGAGGGAGGCAACTCATCGCTGTTGTCCTCATGGAGCTTTGGCGATGGGCATGGGCCGTGGGCACATATAGCTGCATGACCCCCAGAGCCCCATGTGTGTACTGGTGGGAGGTGACTGGACCACAGGTGCGGGGTAGGGACTTCATCCATTGCCGGGTTACTGCAGGGAGGCAAAGCCCGTGGGAGGAGGCTGGTCGCTGTGGGTCTGTGGGTGTGGCTTGGAAGGCTGTATATCCCTCCCCTTCCTGAGGGTGTGTCACTTCCTGCCTGCAGGCCTGGGACTGTTCCTCCCCTGCGCAACACTCTGCCTTGCAGCCAGCGCGCTGTGGACAGAGACCTCTGCAAACAATAAGCCAAAGTCAACCCCTCCCGCTAGAGCTCGTGGGTGGAGGGTGCTGTCCTGGTGCCCTGAAAGCAATTCAGACAATGCTTTATTTTTAAGTCCCTGGTGCACTTAGCAGACAGAGCCTGGACAAACCAAAACCTAACCTGACAGCCACCAAGGGCACTGAATGGCAGGGCTGGCAGGGCTGCAGGAAGCTGGCTTTCCTCATTCCTACTCGACTTGCCAGACAGCCTTACTTCCTCTAGCTGGTTACCTTCTCGGTGTTCTCCCCTCTCCCCCGTCTGCCCGTATGGTGAGTCCTATCTGTGTGGAGAAGACCAGGGCTGCTGGATGTGGCCTCCTCGGCTGCCCCGCAGCTGTCCCATGGCGCTTAGGTCTGTTCAGATGCATTACGCTGTGCTGTGCGTGGAGCTGCGGTCACCCTGCTGGACTGAGGCCCCAGTCCCGCAGGCAGGTGAGGTATTCACACTCCTCGCACGCCTGGGGCCTGCACAGGGCCTGGCAGAGAGCAAGAGTGCAGCACATAAGGATGAAGCGTCATTGTTGCAGTTCTGGGAACACACCCGTCCTGCAGGGAAGGGCCCTGTGCAGTGAGTTTAATACAAAACAGGCAGGCCGGTAACTGTACCCACATCGGCTTTACCAGGTGAACAATGCATGCACCGAAAACCCCAGGCGTGCTGCCACTTAGCCATCTGCTCACCTCGACCTCATCCATTTTTCAGGATCTTCCGGCATAATGGCATCAGTAGATACAGTCGGGGCCTTGGAAGTGGCTTATTATTTTAGCATGAGTTTAAAATAAGCCTTCCACAGTTCGATTAATAATAACTGGCAGGGGCTAGGGAGATAGCTCCGAGGCACAAGTGCCTGCTGGGCAAGTACAAGGTCGTGAGTTCGAATCCTGGTCCCACAAAAAAATAATAATAATAATAATAATAACTGGCATTTATTTGGCATTTTCCCATTGACAAAGTGCTTTTAAATCCTTGCCTCCGGTTTGTGGCCAACCCTGTTAGCAGATGAAGAGTCTCAGTTACGTGCCCGGGGTCTCCGCTGAAGCGCCTCTGATGCACGGCACAGGAGCATTTTGCCGGCTCCCGACAGCTCTACTATCTTCTATTCACAATGCGCCCACTTTTCAAAGACCCAGGTCCCCTGTGGATGAGTCCTTTGGAGGTGATTCCATTTGTGAGACAGGAACAGCACAGAGGATTAATAGCTCATGAGCTGTTTCTCAGGCTCATTAAAGTCAGAAACAATTCTTCTCCCTGTGCAGGGCGCCATGGATACAAAGCTGTGTTGCATGGATACAACAGCCTTTGATCCCGGCCGCCACTGTGTGCTGTGGCTGAACAAATACCCTCTTGTGGTTGCAGGGAGACTGCCCTCCTGTCCTTTCCTGCGTCCTGTCCTCCCCAACATGACCAACTCCTTTCTTCTATAAATCCTAGCAATGCTCAGGTGCTTCTGTTGATTTTTCAAAAATCTTTGATTTATTTGGTACAGGGTCTTGCTGCTCAGCCTGGGACTTGTGGTGATCCTCCTGTCTCAGCACCCCCAGCACTGAGATTACAGGCATGCACCACCACACCCAGTTTTGGTGGCTAGCATGGCATGCAGTACTGGGGATTGAACTCAGGACCTTGCGCTTGCCAGGCAGGTGCTTAGACCACCAAGCTGTCTCCCCAGCCCTTCAGGTGCTTCTGAATAGCAATTAAACTAGTTTCCCTTGCTGAACTATAAGCAAATCCTTGGGAAGGTCACAGCTCTTGTGTAAGGGCCCCAAACAGGAACACCCCTTCCTGTCCCCTCCCACGTAAACAAAGTCACGAGTCAGGAAAAGTGAGTGTCCCAGCCACTGCCCACTCTCTGGGGACCAACAATCAATGGACACGTAGGAGCCAAGACATCACGTGGCCCTGACAGGTTTCGAAATAGAACTCAGGGGCCGGCCTGACATCTCAGGAGACTAAAGTGCTTGCTTAGGCAGAGCACAGTGGCTTGGGTTCGATCCTTGGTGTGCCATGCGGACCCCGCCCCCGAGGTACACTGAGACTGGGATTGAAGCCATGTGTGGCGGTACGTGTCTATAATTCTAGCACTTGGGAGGCTGAAAACAGGAGAATCACTACAAGTCTGATCTACGTACTGAGACCCTGTTGACCCTGTAGACCTTGTCCTAAATACAGACCAAAAAAAGAGGGAACGAGACAGAGAATAACAAAGAAACAGAACTCAGGGCCCTGGAAGTTTCTGATGAAAGAAATAAATTATTAATGGGCCAACTTCCAGGATCTTGAAGATGGTTCTAGGTGATCAGCGAGTGGCAATTGCTGGCTGTGGGTGAGGACACGAAACGATTGGGGCCCTACTACTGATGCTCACTAGGATCTAACGCACCTACCATAAAACCCACAAGGCAGTCAGAGGTATGGACCCTGGGGCCACCGGACCCAGTGTTTTCTGGTGGCACCTGGGGGTTGTCAGGTCTGACCCTGAAGTGCCTTGGATGTGTGTTTTGAGGTTTATTTTAAAAATATTTTTCATTCTTTCTGTTTTCATTTTTGAGACAGGGTCTCACTCTGGAGTCCAGGTTGGACTCGAACTGGGGATGACCCTCCTGCCTCTGCCTCCCGAGTGCTGAGATTACAGAAGTGTGCCTCCACACCTGGCTTGCACAAACTTCTGAGTAGGGTCTGGGAGGTTTTTTATGCCAGGCTGAGTCAAGAAGAAGCTTCTGGCTTTGGTGGAAGTAGGACTGGGTCCCCCAGAGCCCTCAGGTAGCTGACTAAATCCAATGACAGCAGAACTGTGCACCGCTGGGTAAGCACTGTGGGTGACATCTAAAATGTCCCCTGAAAGTCTCGCAATAGGCAGTAGGGCCTGGCTGGCGGTGGTCAACAGGGTGTAACCTGGAAGGGTGTCTTCTTGTCGCTGGATCCCCTTCCCTTCCTGGCCACCTCATCCCCCACCATGTTGGAGCCACCAATAATGGGCTGAGACTGACCCCAATAAACTTCTCCTCCTGTTCATTTCAGGCACCAGGCATGAGAAAGGGACTACGGTTTTGGACAGGCAGGCAGGTCTGGGTTCCTCTGGATCTAGTGAGTCTTAAGCCTCCTGTTGAAAACCTCCCAGGTGAGGTTCATTGGTGAGAGAGGGTCCAGGCCTGGAACAAGGGTCTGTGTGTGCTAGGAGAGGCCTGTGGCCTTCCAGGGCTTGGTGGCTGCTTGGCTTGGAAACTACCTAGGTTAGGCCGAGTGGTCTGCTTTGGACGAGGTCATGTGGGTCAGCAGGTGATCATTTACTCTGGCTCTAAGGGGGCTCAAAGGATTTTGAACACTTTGAGACCATTTTGTTGGATCCCATGAGAACTTCCAGCACCCTAATGAGAGGCTGATTGTTGGTGAGGCTGCTAACCCGACACCAGGCAGGATAGGACTGAGCGACTACCCGGGACTTGCTGTGCGGGCTCTGTGCTGGGTTGGCTGGCACTGAGACCACTACACCAGGCAGGACAGGACTGAGAGACTACCCGGGACTTGCTGTGCGGGCTCTGTGCTGGGTTGGCTGGCACCGAGACCAGTGGAGAAGCGTAGGTTGGGTAAGCCCCTTAAGGCCGATTGCCGTCCTGTGTGGGGGGCTGCTTAGCACACAGGGGTGCGTGCCTGTGATGGAGGAACACAGGTGCTAAGAGAAAGGAGGGAAAGCCAGGGTCTGAGCTGGACTTGCGGAGTGCCTGAGTGGCTACCTGGTCTGTCCTGGGTCTTTAAAGCTTCTGTCACTAGGAATTCTGTATCCTACAACTCACCGTGACGTGGAGAGAGGGACCCAAGGAATGGGAAGCATGGTGCAAAGCCTAGGTGGACTGTCTCAAGTTGTCCTTGCCACCCTCTGCAGTAAAGCTTTAGGACCTTACTATGGCTTGACCTCAGATGTTCCCCAAAGACTCATGGGTTCAGAGGAGGGGCTTTGGGAGAGCAGATGGGTCTCGAGTGGGTGAACCTCACTCCTAGGTCAACCCACTGATGAGGAAGAGCCAGTGGGACCTGAGGAGGCAGGGCCCAGCTGGAGGAGGTGGCTCCCAGGGGACCCTTCAGGGATGTCCCTCCCTCTGGCCCTCTTCTGCCTCCGCGTCTCGCAGCCACAAGTCCAGCAGCTCTCTAGCACACCCCACTGCCAAGATGTCTCTACCTTGGACTGAGCCCCCCTGGAGCCGTGTCCCCTGCAGACCGAGGAGATGCTGATAGGGAAAGGATTGGAGGTTGTGGCCCCTCCTGAGATCCTGGCACCAGACTGACTGCCCACCCCCAAACACACCTGCCCCTTTTAGGTTTTCCTGACACAAACTTTCCTCACCGACACAGCCACCGTCACAGCTCTGCTTCTGAATGCTGGCCTGTGTCACGCAAAGCGGCTGCTGTGGCTGCGGTCTGGAGCCAGGAGCAGGAACAAGTGCCAGCCACAGGCGCCCTGCTCCCTGGCCCTGTGTGCAAGGTCCTCCTAGGAAAGGGTGGAAACAGGTCACAGTGAGAGAGGCACAGGGCAGAGCACAGAGGTGGAAACGTCGGGTCAGGAACACAGGCCGCTCACTCTAAGAGCTACCAGGTGCCAGGCTCAAGTTCACATTCTGGCAAAAGTAGGAAAGAAAAAAAAATGTTTTCCTTATTTCAGAACTTTTGTTTGTGCCGGGCGTGTTGGCTCACGCCTGTAATCCCAGCACTCGGGAGGCTGAGGCAGGAGGATCGGTGTGAGTTCGAGACCAGCCTGGGCTACAAAAGTGAGCTCAAGGCCAGCCTCAACTGCATAGTGAGACCCTGTCTCAAAAAAAAAAAACAAAAACTTTTTTTTGTTTATTTATTTATTTTTATGGCCAGCCCAGCGTGCCCTGAGGGCAGGGCTGGCACAGCATGTGGTGCCAAGAATTGAACCACAGTCCGTGCAGCCGCCCAAGCTTTCCTGAGCAGGTGCTTTAGACCACTGAGCCATCCTGCCGGGCCCCAAGTAAAAAAGAAAATTGATGTTGGCTCCTTGCCTTGTAAGACTGCGGTCTCACGGCATAGTAGTCAAATTCCTATAGAGAGGTTTGACAGCACTGACACTGCAAGTCAGAGAGTTTCTTAGTTTTTTGATTGATTGATTGATTGATTGATTGATTGATTGATTGATTGACTGCACGGGCAGCTTGATCTCAGGGCCTTTGCCCTGAGCCACAGCCCTAGTCCTTTTTAAAAAAATTAGGTCTTGGGCTAGGGAGACAGCTCAGTGGTCTTGGTGCCTTCCCAGCAAGCTCAAAGACCCGGGTTCGATCCCCCGTGCTGCGTGTCATGCTGACCACTGAAGCCAGGCACGGTGGTGCACGCCTGTAATCCTAGTGCCGGAGAGGCTGAGACAGAGGATCATTATGAGGCTGAGCTGCACAGCAAGACCCCATACCAAATAAATAAATAAAAGATTTTTAAAAATTAGGTCTTGCTAAATCACTAAGTTGCCAGATGGGCTTCAAACTCCCTGTCCTCCTGCCTCAAGCCCCCAGAGCGCTAGATGACAAGCATGTGCCCACCATGTCTATTTTTAATGAACAAATAACTGTACATATGGATGGACGTGAGGAGCTAGTTGGTATAAATACAGCCAAGGATCAGGCCAGTGGGTGAGGTCTCTAGAGAGTGCTGTGTCCCTGGGGGACATCTGAGCCTGGGATTGGCCGATCCCCGCAGACACGCCGCTTCCTGAGGCCAGGCTTAGACTCTAGGTCTAACACTCGTTTCTGAGGCCTGCATAATCCAGCTGCAAGAATGTAAGTGGCATGCTTGGGTTTATTTATTTATTTATTTATTTAATGCTTGGGTTTAAAACCAAGAACTGTCTGCACTGATTTCATGGTTTGCTCTTTCCCCGCCCTGCCTGATTTAGCAAATTAGTGACTTTCCTTTTTTCAGTTTCTTTTTCTTTTTTTGGCTGTTCCAAGAATTGAACCCAGGGCTGCTCCCAAAGAGCGCAGTTGTTCTACCACCAAAGGACTCGCTCCGCAACCCATGCATTTTAATTATTTTTGGCCGCAGAGGCCCTGTCCCCTGCACCTGTGTGTAAGGTCCCCTTTCTGAGCCACCACACCTAGCTGGTGAGTCAATTCCTGGAGGCCTAAAGAAAAACTCAAAAAGAATAGCTTCACAGCTGCCAGCTCTGGGACTCCGGAGAACTCGGGGCCTTCTTTCTTCTAGTTTGTCCCTCAGCCTCGGTGTCCCCTAGGACTGTATCTCTGGTCTTCCCTTGGCCCAGGGTGTTACTGTGTCTGGCTGTGTTCACCTTGGTCACCCACCAGGGTCAGGGAAGCTGCCCAGGCACAGAGCACAGATCTGCCATGGTGGTGCACACCTATGATCCCAGCACTCAAGAGGCTGAGGCAGGAGGATCCCTGTGAGTTCCACACCACAGGACTACCTAGCAAGACTCTAAATGAATACATTTGGAAATCATACAAGGTGCCATGAGCCTGCTCTCCGGTGTCTGTTGCAGGACAGATACCATGCTCCTCGGCAAGACAGCTGGCTGCTCTAAGGCGTGAGGGCACCGTCCCACGGCCTGGCCTGCCGTAAAGCTGCTCCTGCAGCTGGCTGCACTCACAGGAAACCTCTGCTCCTGCTTCCGCCTCAGCCCTGAGATGTGAGTGGGCTTCCTCACCTTCTCCTTTGTCCCTTTTCAAACCCTATAGCCCCGTGTGCCTTCTTCATTTGCTTACAGAAAACAATACTATTTCCCCCCTGGCTTTAGCAGACAGGGCGTTTTGTGGTGTTTCGTGTTTGGAAACAGGGTCTCACTGCAGAGCCCAGACTGGATTTGTGCTCCCAGCAAGCTCCTGCTGTAGCCTCCCTCGGGCTGGGATCACAGGTGCGCACCGCCTCATCCCAAGCACACCAGGCCTCAGCAGTGAGCGCTCCACCCCCGGGGCCTCACCCCACCATCCCTCCAAAGGCCCCACCTCTGAACGCCCCGCTCGGACTCACTTTCCACCCCTTGTCCTCACCACGGGCTCCAGTGTCAGCCCGGAAGCCTTGGGACACTGAGCTGGCTCTGGCTCCACAGCGAGTTGGAAGTTCGCCTTGGGATCCCAGCCTTGGTCGCTAAAACCAAGTGGGCCCAGAGCGGCCAGCCCAGAGGGACTGCCAGCCACAGCATGTGTGGACCGTGGGCTGAGTCAGGAGCAGGGTGGCCCCCTTCCAGAACAGCAGAGCACCCACTCTAGACTGCCTTTCTGGTGCCACCAAGGAAGGGGCACAGAAGGTGATGGGACATCCACAGAGGTGCAGGTACCAAGACGGCATCTGTGTGCTGCTTTTGGCCAGGGGCCTCTGTGTCTCTAAAATGAGCTTCAGAGCTGGCACAGTGGTGCACACCTGCAATCCCCACACTCTGGAGGCTGAGGCAAAAGGACTGCCTTGGGTTCGAGGACAGCCTGGGCTACCCAGTGAGTTCAAAGCCAGCCTGATCTATGTAGCAATACCTTCTCTCAAAATGAATTAATGAATCAGTCAAATAAAACAAGCTTGATTCTGCGCAGGGATTATTATTAGGTGATCCTGTCCCCTCTTCCCACCATTATGCACCAAATAGCTGAGAGGTTTTCCTCCCGATCCTCCAGGAATCCTCCAGTATCGGGAGATTTGGTGCACCTCCCAGATGGGTGACAATTCTGCACGTCTGTATCGCACGAGCTAGAATCTCCCCAGGGGCACTGACAGCCACAAGTGCCAAGGAGGAGCCGAGCCGCAGGTGTGGGGGCACATGCAGCAGGCTGCCCGGCTCGACCTGGCTCTAGCCGGAGCCTCGGTTTTGTTTCCAGTGTGCGTGAGGCCGTGTGCGCCCAGCGGGCGGTGGGATCAGCTGCAGGCAGTGCAGCTCTGCGTGCTGCGATGATTATCACGGCAGACACTGCGATATCTACATCTGTCATCTCTCCTAATCCTCAGGTACACTGCAGAGGGGTGTCATTTCCACAGGAGGGAAGGAGTCTGAGAGCTGCCCCGCGCCCCAGGGGACACACCTGAGACTCAGGTTAGAACCGTCTCTGAGGAAGCCACCAGGGTGGGACCTCCTGGAGAACTTGGGGCTGCTTCAGCTTGTGGCCTGGGTGGCCCGAAGCTGGCAGCCTCTGACAACGAGATGAAATGCCAGCCTCTCCAGGGCGCAGGTGCGCACACAGTAGGCGCAGTGCCACGCGCGCTGGGCTTCAAAGCAGGCTGCCGGGCACAGCTCCTCAGAGCCCAAGAGCAGTCATGAGAGGCCTTGCAGGGTGACCTGGTGACCCATATCTGAGGGTGTCAGGCCTCCAATGGCACCCGGTTCGCTCGAGACCTGAGTGTGAATTCCTTCTGTTGCTGGCCCCTCTGGTCTCCCACAGGAGATGGGTTGTGGGGTAGGGACAATGGCAAGTCTGGTGACACAGCCCTTCTGAACAGGCATCTCCATCCTGCTGGACCCCAGCTGCCGCAGGCAGCAGGCTTGGTGGGAGGAGTTGGGTCTGGAGGTCGACCTCCCATTCCTTCAGCCAGGTGCTTCCTGGCTGGGCGTGTGGAGCGGAGATCCCTCCTGTCCAGCACCCTGGGCTGAGGGCCTGGCCTTGCCTCCTTCAAAAGGTTTCCCGCTGGGTGCACAGAGTCCCTCATGGAGAGGGTATAAATAAAATGCCCCCAAACCAAGCACAGTGCATGCCTGTGCTCCCAGCACTCAGGAGGCTGAGGCACGAGGATGGCTATGAATTCAAGGCCAGCCTAGGCTATGTAGTGAGTTCAAGATCAGCTTAAACTACGTAGTGAGATGCTGTCTTAGAGAGAGAGAGAGAGAGAGAGAGAGAGAGAGAGAGAGAGAGAGAGAGAGAAATTAATTAAAATCTCCAACAAAAGACTCTCTACTCACCCATATCTGTTTTAAAAGGCATGGGCTTTGAAATAGAAAGCACTATATTAAAAGCACAGGAAGAATCAGCTCTTTTCTTTCTTTTTGTCTTTTTGAGACAGGGTCTCACTGTACAGTTCAGGCTGGCCTTGAGCTCAGTTTTGTAGCCCAGGCTGGTCTCGAACTCTTACGGATCCTCCTGCCTCAGCCTCCGGAGTGCTGGGATTACAGGCGTGCGCCACCACGCCCGGCTCTTTTCTTAAACAACTGGAAAAAAAGCCAGACCAGTGTCAGCGCAAGCTGTGACTCAGCCCACCTTCGCAGGGACGTGCCTTCGTTCTAAGCAGCAGGACAGGGCTCTCTGCGTCCTCCTCCCACAGGGTCGCAGAGCTGGGCCGGGGCCAGCTTTCTGCTGCACCATGGGGTGTACGACTGACCGTGAGGCCAAGCTTCTGAGGAACACCAGCACCAGAGTCACAGGGTTAGCTTTTATTTTAAAAAGTTGAGAACAGGAAGCTCCCGATCAGCCCTTTCTCAGGGAACCAGCGTGGAGGAGGTCAGGAAAGCTGGTTTTGTGCGCAGGAAAGGCGGTGCCGTGATCCGTCCGGGCACCTCGACCTGTGCCTTGACGCACAGCACACACCTGCCGGGACGTGAAAGGCTCACAGAGCGACCACGCCCCACACCTGCGCCCTGGGCGCGGTCAATCTGCCAGGGCTAGGCTCCCGCTGCGTGGGGTGCACGGCGGCGACCACATCCACTCATCGGCTGTTGTGGGCAGGTGTTTGTCTAGCGCCTTTGCAACCTGCCCAGAACAGAAGAATGAGCGTTACCGTACTTACTTGCAGGTGAGGCCGGAGCTCAGACAGGCCGGAGCCTCTCGCTGCCTCTTCTATCGTGGGTCCTCTGACCCACGCCACAGAGACCAAACACCAGCTTTGCCTGCCTGCCTTGCCTCATCCGTGTCAACAGTCCTTTGAAAAGCAGGCTACAGTATTTGGAGAAAAACGTCCAAGAGCATGATTTTTAAAACTGAAAAAAACCTGCCTATCAGAACATCACCTACCCGCATCAGCAGCCCGCCAGCCAACAATGTCACATCTGTGGATTCGCACCAGCCAGACAGGCGCGGGCTTGCTCAAGCCACCGCTCTGCAGACAGCAGATGGCTCATGCCCAACAGTGGGCAGAGCCGAGATGCCTGTGGCACCCACGCCGCCGTGGCCCGCCTCCTGCTGGTGCCCTCCCTGTGTGATCACAACTACAACGGACCCTGGTTCAGACAAAGCCCCAAGAGGAGCAGAAAGGATTGGAGAGCCCTGCCTGAGCCTGCGGCGTCCTCCCCGGGGTCTTTGGCCCCAGGGACCTTAGAGTTTGGACACCAGCACCAAGCATTTTCTAGGCCAAATGAAATGACAATGTGACCCTGTCACACAGACATCAAAAAGACACTCCTGATGGCTGCTGGTGGGGCTCTAACCCGCCTGCACTGGGCTAAGAAGAGGCCACAGGGACGTTCGCTGGAGTCAGGTTCACATAACCATCTGGGCTAGAGCTGAGAGAAGCTGGCTTCTCAGCGAAGCCTGTAAGGTCGGCAACAGCAGGACTGACAGAGAAGGAAGGGCTGGGCATGCCTAGGACGGTACTGCGAGTCCTGTGCTGGCAGCTGGCTGGGAAATGCACCCCTGCTCCTCTCATAAGCTGACCTCAGGCTTTAACCCACCCCTGGGACAGGGCTGCCAGGGGCGAACCCAACCACACCCTGGCCATGCACTGGCACGAAGACCGCCCAGCACGTTTACTGTCCAAGAGCAGTGGGGTAGATGGCTGAGGCATTGCTCCAGGAGCCCAGCAGCAGCCCTGCCCGGCAGGTGGCAGCCCCTTCAAGGTTCCCCGGTGGCATCCAGGACTGTGATGGGACCCCCAAAGTCCCTCTGCTCGTATATCAGGACATGGTTAGTTGATGAAGTTCTTTGTGGTTCTGTTACTTCTGTCCATCTGCCGGAGGCTGTCTGGGACGTTAATGGTGACTTCTTTTGCAGATATTCGCTTTGCCTCTCTTTTAGCCTGTGGAAAAGTTGAAAGGTGAATTGAATTACGAGGGGAAACAGCTGAGAGGCCTCCCATTCAGTTCATGCCTTACAGACATATGGGTGGGAGGAATGACCTCCAGGACCACAGCCTCCCCTTCTGCAGTTTTAAAATTAAATTTCTTAAAAAAAAAAAACAAACAAACTATTTGTGTTATAGCTGGCTCAGCCTACCCTGGGGGTGGGGCTGGTGCAGCATGTGGTGCTGGGGATCCAACCACAGCCCCTGCAGTTGCCTAGGTTTGCCTAAGCAGGCACTTTAGACCACTGAGCTATCTCACTGGCCCCTAAATTTTTTTTTTTTTTTGTCTTTTTGAGACAGGGTCTCGCTATGCAGTTCAGGCTGCCCTTGAGCTCACTTTTGTAGCCCAGGCTGGTCTCGAACTCACATCAATCCTCCTGCCTCAGCCTCCCAAGTGCTGGGATTACAGCCGTGAGCCACCACGCCCGGCCCTAAATTTCTTTTTAATAGACATGTGGAAGCATTAATAGTTGGGTTAACATGAAACGTGATGCCTGCATGTACCAGCATCTCCCGGGTTCCTCTGTTGCATTTCTGATAGCAGCTGGCACGAGACCCATCCTGTAGCACCCTGTCAGGTGAATATACTGCCAATGCCCACCGAAGGGCAGTCCCCAGGTGCCCGCCACTGGATTTGGCAGAGAGGTAAAGGTTTGGAGGTTTGTCCCAAATGCCGGTGACATAATCCCACTGCAGGGCAGTTGTTCTAACCCGCTCACCCTAGCCGCTTTCATCTGCAGGTGGAGAGGAACAGCTACCTCGTACGGGTACATCAGGGTTATAAAGCGAGTGCACATGGAATACAAGCACACAGCCTGTGCCAAACACACAGGAGAGCCCAGTGCGCAGGACAGTTCATCTCCAGGTGGAGGCGCACCATCAAGGGGCCTAGGAGAAACTGTGGACGTTAAAGCATTCTCTAAGTTGGAGTTTCTTTAGCAACGATGCCCACCCCCTCCTCACCCTCCATTATGGTTTATGTCTAAAGCCTCATGCAGTCATGAGGCAGGGACTTCTCTAGACTGAGACTTGACTCATGAGTCACTGGGATTATGTCTTTTAGTACTGATCTAGAGTTTGAGACTTGATCCATGATCCCTGGGATTGTATTTTAACTACTTCTAGGATTGTGGGTGTAGCCTAAGGTGGAGAGCCTGAATGTAACATAAAGAGAGGCAGAGACAGACTGGAGCTGTTGCTCTCTGCTCCCATGTTTGGTCGGTTGCCTCTGTCACAATTGTTGCTGTTCCACCGCCATGAACTGGATGCTCTCTGCCCTGTTTCACTCAGCCTTGGGCCAGTCAAATATGGACTGAAACCTCCAGTAACTGTGAGCTAATAAACCTTTCCTTCCTTCATTTTGAGTGTCAGGTATCTGTCCCAGCAATGACTAAAAAGTAACTAAGACACCCTCCTAAAGAGAAACCACATCACCAGAGGAGGAGTCTGTGCCCCTTCTGCTTGGCGACTGTGTGCTCGGGGTGCACATGCGATGGTCCTGTGCAGCCACTTATGACACAGACCCTGAATGCAGCCAAGCAGGCCACCTGCCATGTGTTGGGACACAGGGCACAAATCCACAGTGCCCCAGTGCCAGATCCAGAGGCCCATGCCAGGGCTGCACCAGTGATCACACTGGCCACTTACTACTGCTGCCAGCCCTCTGCTGCCCAGGAATCGACACCTTGGACCTGCTCTGGGGACCTGACCTGAGGTGGAGCTTCACAGAGCTGTGGCCGCAAGGGGTGTCCAAGGACAACCGAACTGCTTCGGTGTCCCACCTACTGGTCTCAAGAGAAAGGAGGTTGCTGCTTCTCCCCTGGTGTTCCAAGGGCCTGGCGCAGGCCTGAGACCTGAGAGGTAGCGGCCACTCATCACTCTGGGGAAGGAAGGGGCAGAGGGTTGGATAGACACACACCCTGCCAGATGGACACTCCTGCTCCATCCACCGGCTCGGTCATACCCTGAGCCCACAGGGAGCTCCCCCAGCCCCTCTCAGCCTCCCCACCCCACCCCCACCCCACCCCGTAGAAGCCAGCGGAGCTTGGGCAGTTCTGGCAGACAGCACAGAGAAGCAGGGCCTGCCGAGATGACAACTTATCAGGCACCACTCTTCTGTTTTCCTAGTATTTCTGAACTTGATGCAGACAGAGATCCAGTCCAATTTTGCCTGATGCAATAGCCTCAGAACACAGGGCGCCTGCCACACCCCAGGCCCCTAAGAGATGATAGGGAGGGCACAAGGGAATCTTCCCTGAGGAAGAACCTGGGGCTCCAGGGTGCAATCCATGAGGATACTAAGGAAGAACCTGCTGTGAGCCCCGCGCCCCACCGCCTTTCCTCCTGGCTGCCCTTGGCATCCCCCGAGTGCCACTGGACTCTCACTGTGTCAGCTTCCTTGGCCAGGTGGAATGATGGAAATAGTGTTCCAAGCCAGGGAAGGGCTCCGCGGCAGTGTGCCCGCCACTGCGGCAATGCTTTCACGCAGTTCTTCGCCACCTTCCCCATGGCCCATGTAGGTGCTCCGCCCCGCGCGGCCGAGCTCCCCCCGGGCCCGGCTTGAGCTTCGCCACCCGAGAGCAGCACCTCCCGCTCTAGCCTCCCTCACGGCCTCCTCTGTTCTCTCTGTTCTTTGAGTGCCCTGCTTGTGTTCTCATCTTTATGGTACTTTCAGACTCTCGGATGAACATCGCCCGGGGCTGCAAGCCAGCAGGACCCGGGCTGGTCCTGTGTCCCTTTCCCAGCTGGGTTTCCTAGGTTCAGTTGATGACACCTGCTCCTCCTAGCCTGGACCATGCACAGCGGTGGTGCCTGCCAGCCTCATACTGGATGGGGCCGAGCAGGAGCCAGAAGACCTTTAGCTGAGACCAGGTCCAGACAAACTGGTCCTTTAAGGCTGTCTGGTCACTGTGCCAAGAATAATAAAGCAGTTGGAAAACACGCTGCTCCCCCAGAGGCAGACACACACTCTGAGCTTTGTCTGCGTGGAGCCAGAGCCCCGCATCCATCTCCTCCTTTCTGGACCCTGGAGGAGGTGGGCGGGGGATGGCTGTGAGCCCAGGATGATGGAGGGAAAGCCCAGAGACCCCAGTGGCCAATGAACGCGTGCAATGCACAGCTTCCACCAGTGTGTGCTGAGGGGACAGGGAGCTGGGTAGAGAAGCCAGGGCCAATGACGGAGGGGACGCTGCAGTCAGGAAGGTCCCAAACACTGCAGAAGCCCCAGAACCCAGTGGTGAGACGGGGAGCCCCACCTGTGCAAAGCCCCAGCACCCTGCTAGGTCGCACTGGGCAGAGAGAGGAAGTACAAGCTGAAGGCCTCTGTGCTATCCCTCCAGCCAAGACAGCCAGTGGGTGACACAGCCGCCACTGTCCTCTGCACAGGAGAGCGAATGGCTGAGCCCAGGAGCAGGATCCTGAGGGCAGCAGGGCAGCTCGGAAGACCGAGGCAGGAAACTAAAGTCCACGCTGACCAGACCTGTCCCCTGTAACCACCTGGAATAAGCAACTGCCCCATACAAGTGCAAGTTCTCTCTCTGCACAGTGCTGTCACCACTGTCTGCTTCCTTCCTATCATCAGCTTTTATCGTCCCTCTGTGAGTTCCACCTGTGTGCGGCCGCTACCCAGTGCCGCCTGGTGACAAAGGCCCACAGGGAGTAAGAAGAAAGGTCCTTTCTTCCGGGTGCAATGAGCCAGCCTGAGCGTCCTTCTGTTTGAAGTGGCTCTGCTGACAGACACTGCAAGCAGAGCAATGTGTCCTTCAACCTCCAAGGCAGAGCTCTGCCTTGGCCTTCAAGGAACACAAACGGCTGGTGACATGTCAGCACGCAATGACACTGAATGCCCAGCTGTCTGAACGCTCAGGCCAGAGTGTCCCTATCCTGTTGTGGAAGCAGGAGAGCCTCTGACCCGGCTTATGAAGACATGAGCTGCCTGGCTGCTTGGCCAGCTGTGTGGTCCCCAGCCCCCGGGGACACAGTTCCCACCACAGAGGGAGCCCCCAGGGGCCAGCTCTGCCTGGCCACTTTACCTGCCACATGGGCGGCAGGGTGTGTCTGTGTGTGCGTGCGTGCGTGCGTGCGTGCAGGTGACGCAGGAAAGAGCTTTCCTGAGCTATCTCTGTCATCGTCCTCAGCTGCAAACTAGAGACAGCACCACCAGCATTTCAGACACAATCCAATAATCTCAGGACAAAGGAGGTAACACAGTAGGCCTCGGCCTTCCAGGCGCCTAAGACACATGGGAGGATGAAAAGAGCTGTGATCGTAGGCCCGGGGAAGACTCACTGCTCAAATTCTTAACTGGAACACACCCATCGCCAACTGGAGTGCCAAGCCATGACTTCGGATAGCTGCCTATGTGGGTCCAAATAGTTGGCCACACCCAGTCAAATATGTAAAGCCCTACCCCGAGGAAATGGAAGCCCGCCAGCAGGCAGGCAGGAGTGTGACCGCTTTTCGTTGGGGTTTTGGTCCCAAACTTGTCCGTGTAGTAATACCGCTGAGTCGAGGCCCATTCGTATAATAAAACACAGGACAGTAAAAATCACAAACTTAGAGCAACTGGTTCTAGCATGGGAGAGGGTGGATGAGAGGCTACTTGCGGGTGGTTACCGGGAAGGGGCTGCGGGAGACCTGGGGTGCTAAGGTCCTTCCTTGACCTGGATGAGTTCCCATCCTGTGCGTTTCTCTGTGTTCCGCATGGCAAGCTCCACGACAGCTCCTGTCCTTCGCATCCCCTCCTGCTTCGCTGGTGGCGGGCTCAGTTGTGAGAGGACCACTGGCCACAAGGATGCCGGGGGCAGAGGCGTAGAAACAGTCGAGCAGCTGGCTCTGCCCTCTCAGGGTCCGCCACACCAGCATTCATGAGAAGAATGTGCTTCAGAGAGCCGCTGCCTTCTGGGCCTGCCCTCCAGAAGACTACATCTTACTTGGGACAGATTGGGGGGGGGGGTGCCCTGAAGCAGCGATTGGCCAGGAGGAAAGGGGAGGGTAGGTACTGAAGCCACACCCTGCACTCTAGTGACCCGGCAGGCCACGGCGGAGGCAGCTGCCCAGTCAAGCCATTCGCGGACGCTTTAAGAAGCTGGGCTCCTGCCTTGAACCATTACCTGTTTTTCTTAGGGCTTTTGGTGGCACAGTAAAGAGATAGGACAGCTACAAGAGGGCTTCGGTAACTCCAAAAACTCGAGAGAGGAGCGAGGGCCGATGGGGTGGCAGATCCTTTGACCTGAGACAAGGAAAGCTGAGGCCATTATGGAGTTCCGCTAGGGGCGGAGTTACATGAGCACCACAATAATTCAGCAATTTATACTAGGGCCAGAACCTATCAGTTTTCACTGAAAAATTAGACACCTATCTCCAGAGCTTCTATGGCCATGTCCATGCCCACTCAGGGGACTCGAACCGGCGAACATCACATGTCAATTTCCTCATGCGCGGGGCACGCTGACCTCGTAGTACTCTCAGAGGCTGTGGTGCTATAGCCGGAAAGGGATTTCACGGCGTGTAAAGCCCAGCTCCCCCAAGACGGGCTGAGGCGGGAGGAGGTAGGGAAAGGCGCCTGGCAGTGCAGTCCATGGGGAAAGTCCGCCTCTTCCCACCATGGTCCAGCCCAGAACCAAGAGGAGGGCCGTGGGTGCGGCGAAGGAGGTGGGGACAGCTGTCTGGGCCCGCACTAGAACTGTCCCCAACTGGTCAAGCAATGGCCGTGACTCATCCTGATGGCTGACACCGACAACAGTTCTACAAAGCACTGTATTTGGTTCCAAAGTTAATCCTGAGGAGATTTGACATTGGAAAATACAAACGATGAAAGTCTTGTTAGACAGGTCTTCCTTTGACTTGTCCTTGATCACCCAGCAGAAAAGCTTAATTACGAGGCATAAAAGGCAGAGCTAGATTTGTGTGGTGAGCTGTAAGAGGCTTAAATCAACAGCCTTCAACACTGCCAGTTTCACCGGTAACTCACTGCAATTATGAAACATTGGACCATGTATACAACTTCCTCTTAGTTCAAAGAGAAGAAAATTTTTCTTCTTTGTTTTTCTTTTTCTCTACCAATATCGATTAGAAAATTTATCACATCTACACCCTGTTCCCTATATAACTTTTATGAGGACAACAATATGCAATGTGTCAATTATGTACTACTAACATGTTTTGAAACTCTCATATAGTTATCTCTTATTAAAAATAATAAAAAATATTTTTAAAGTAAAAAAAATTTTTTTTGAATAAATTAAAACAAAAAAAGCTGTCCCCAAGCTTCTGAATGTGGTTCCAGGTGTCCAGGCCACCTGCAGGGTGGCAAGTCCAGTTTGTGCAGGGGCAAAGGAGGCTCTATGGACTCAAGGAAGACTGCTGTACCCCCCTGGGGTCCCATCACCTCGGCTGTTGGGGAGGTGCCTCCTCTCCTGGTAACCCTCACTGTTCTCACTGTCCCTGCAATGTCTGCTGTCCACAGCAGGCCTCTAGGTTGGCTGCTGCACTATGGTTCCAGTTCTGCCTGTGGCTTTCTGCGAGGCCCCTTCCTTAGGGACCAAGAGAGCTGAATGTTGCTGGCCAGCCAAGGAGCAGAGAGGCCACTCACGGATGTGAGTGTGGTCTCATGGCTAGACGGCCAGCCACACACACCCACGGCATACAAGACAGAGACAGAGATGCTGATGACAGCCAAGAGTGCAGGGGGCAGAGGAGAGACAGTGGCAGGGGTGGAGACAGGGTTGAGATCAGGGAGGATAGAGTGGCACAGGGAGGAGGAGGAAGAGGCAGGGAGAGCCCTGCTCCGGCTGAAGGGGACTCTCCAGGGACTGGCTCTGGCCTGCGCTGTGTGCCTACCTCTGTGGTCCAAAGGCCGTTCTGCTTCTGGGACAGAGGCCCTGAGCTCAGGCTCGGAGCAACGCCATTCATCTTCTTCTCCAGGTTTGCAGTTCCACCGGGCACAGAGGCTCGGGGTGCACCACTGGGGGATGGGCCATCTTCCAGCGCACCTGAGGACGGAAGCCAGGAGAAAAAGTCAGAAAGAAAAGGTCACCAGAAGTCCCATCCTGGTCTGTGAGAAAATACGTGGTTTTTAAAAATAAAATATAGATTTTAATCTTTCATTATGTGTTTAGTACAGGGTCTTCAGGGTCTCACTTCACAGATCAAACTCATGTGATCTCCTGTTTTCAGCCTCCCAAGCACTGCTATTATGGGTGTTCTGACTCAGTCACCATCTCAGCGCACCTCAGGGGCAGGGCTGGCACAGCAGGCTGGGGACTGAACCCCAGCTGCTGCGCTCTGCCTAAGCAGGCACTTTAATCCATGGAGCTATGTAGCTGGCCCTAATATTTAGATTTTAAAATAATTTTGTACCCTGGTTTATTTATTTATTTATTTGGTACAGGGGCTCACTATGTAGACTGTCCTGTCTCAGCTCCCTGGCACTGGGATTACGGGAGTGGCCACCACTCCCTATTTCAGTGGCCGGCTTGGCACAGGGCCTGCACAGCATGCAGTACTGGGGATCAAATTGGGGCCCTTGCACTTGCCAAGCAGGCGCTTAGACCACAGAGCTATCTCCCCAGCCCCGAAATTTTTGCTTCATTAGTTGACGACAATCCTCCCACACTGGAAACACTCAGCCCCGTCGTTTTCACTGGTGGATGTTGTACCCCGGTGTCACTGTCTATTCATGTCACCCAGCTGGACAACAGCATCCTCTTTTTAATACTAAATATTACTGGGATAAAGCCCTCATGTTTAAAGCTTTCATCTGGATCACACTTTTGGAAGGAATCTCTGGATGTAGGACCTCCAGCTTGAAGGTTCTTTTTTTTTTTTTTTTTTTTAATCTATTTGAGACAGGGTCTTGCTATGCAGTTCAGGCTGGCTTTGAGCTCACTTTTGTAGCCCAGGCTGGTCTCACACTGGTCCTCCTGCCTCAGCCTCCCAAGTGCTAGGATTACAGGTGTGCACCACTATGCCCAGAAATATATCCTCAAGTGTATTTTGTTGTTGTTGTTTGCAGAACTGGGAATTGAACCCAGGACCTTGCACTTGCCAGGCAGGTACTTGTGCCCCTGAGCTATCTCCCTGGCCATCCAGTTTGAAGGCTCTGTGGAAACATCTCCGTGACTCCCTAAAGCACTGGTATAAGGAGGTGGGTGTATGCGGCAGACACCAAGAAGCCTGGAGAGCGAAAGGTGCCCAAGTGGATGGAGAAGGCCCAGGCCACAAGGGCACTGCCTGCTGGGATGTGGGGGGCACAGCCAGCGGCCACCTCCTCTTCCACCAGCCAAGGCCCAGGGCAGCAAAGGACTTGGCTTAGGGAGCCAGCTGGGCCACCCTGGGTCCCAAACTGCACAGAAAGACCAGCTCAAAGTGGCACTGTAACGTACTGCCAGACAGGACCTGCAGAACCAAGGGCACCTCCGCCAGGGCTCTCCTGAGCCAGCAGGCCTGGTACACACACTAGAAGCTGGCCCTACCCAGTGGCACATAGTGGCTGTGGAGTATGGGTCAGCCCTGCCTGCCCACAGCCTGGCCAGCATCTGTGCTGCCCCTAGGGCTTCCAGAACTGTATTTCACTTCCCACTGGTGTCTGAGCTGAGGATTATCCTGGTCACCCTCCCCAGGCTGGGGTGTCTTTGTAAACTCCACTCCTCTTTGGGCAAGTGAGTAGGGGAACTGGTAGTAGAGGGAAGCAGAGAGATGTATTATTTTTAAACTTATTTTTCATTTTGGTATCTCTGGTGCTCAGTCACTTCAGCTCAAAATAATCCTTTTTTTTTTCTTTGCAGTGCTGGGGACTGAACTCAGGACCTTGCACTTGCTAGGCAGGTGCCTCTGCCACTAAGCTAGCTCCCCAGCTCAAAATAATCCTTATAACAACGTGCAATATTTTGGGATGGTGGATTTTGGGTCATGCATTTGGGAACAACATCTCAGGTCTCCCACACGAGGACTGTGGTCTCCTGTATTATTTCCCTCTGCAAGGAGTCAAGGCAGAGGGGCTGTGCCTGGATGATAAGGCCCTTATATAAACACACTCCCTTACCTCAGACCAAGGCTATAGGCCTTGGACCAGCACCCGTGTCCTTCCACTTCAGTGACGTCACTCCATGTGCTAGACCCAGGCTCTGTCCGAACGTCCACCTCACGGCCCCAGCCCCTCCCAAACCTGGGAGCACTGTCCTCACTTACAGAAAAGAACATGCAGAAGGTTCAACTCAAGCACTGCAGGCTTCCAAAAGTTGTGGCACTGACAAGTATTTCCTCCCACAGAAGCTCCCAGTGGGCAGTTCTCAGGGCGCACCAGCCATCATGTCCCCTGGAGGTATCATCTTTAACCCTCTCCACCAGGGCTTCATCCCACCCACTGGACAGCCTAGCCAGCGCCTCGGCCCAGAAATGGACAGAGTTGAGTCCCAGGTAAACCACAGCCAGGACTTCCTGCCAAAGCTGCTTGCTGTCCTGGAGGTGGGGGATGAGAAGACCCTCCTGCGGGGCTTCTCCTCAGCCACAGCACCCCGCCATCCTTGGTGAAGGTGGTCACGGAGTTAGTTGGGCAAAGTCACCAGAAACTACCCGCAAGATGTCCCCTTCAGTGACAGAAAACTGAAGTACGAGACGGCAGCGATCCCACAGGAGACACTGGGTCATCAGGTCTAGACCACACATGACAGTACTTGCTGTTAGGGCAGAGTGGTGGGAATTAAGTTCTGACTCCTTGACCACTCACTGAGACTCTGTCTCCTCATATTTCAGAATGACCTAGAATAGAGGGTGTTTGCCGTTTCCTCAGCTGCTGCCGAGGGATGGGGGCTTAAAGGTTTTTGAAGGAATGAAAATGTTCTAATGCTGACGGTAGAGACAGCTGCACAACCCTAGGCATGCAAAAAGGAAGGCCTTTTACTGTATGCTTTACAGAGGGTAACTGCACGGGAGGACAAGCATAGCTCCCCAAGGCTATTATTTAAAAGCTGGGGTGCAACGCACTTTGGAAAGTTTGAGTGTGAGCAGCAAGTAAAGGAGCCCCTGTGGGCCTGAACAGCAGTGGCAGAGGAAAGCCCTGGGGCCATGGGGCCACTGGAGGCCACCACAGTGGCCTCCACACTCACCAGGGGCCACCGGAGGCCATGAGACAAGCCAGCAGCCAGCCACGACAGCTACTGGGAAGCTGGATCCCGAGGACCCTGCCAAGGGCCACAGGGGGTGGAGTGGAGGAGTGGGGGGGTGGGGACTGCCCCAATAATGCCCAGGAAGAGGCCAGAGCCCAAAGGAAATAGCCCACCTGGCTCTCCTCCTGCCCCTGTCCCTTCCTTTCTTTCTACTCCAGGTGCTCCCCTCTCCCAGGAGCCAGTTTCTGGGGGCCAGGCTGCCTTGACCTGTGGAACAGCAATCCAGAAGTCCCTGTCACACTGGCCCCTGTCTGTGTGGTGCAGCTGCAGTGGAGATAGGGCGCTGTCATTTTCCAGAGCTGCCTCCAGGCCACCCAAAGGCTTCCCTTGTGCTCTTTCCTTTCCTGTCTGTCCTCTGGAGTAATTCTGTTCAGTGGCTGGGGGTGATAGCTCAGTGGAATAAGGGCTTGCCTGGCAAGCGCAAGGTCCTGAATTCGATCTCTGATGCCACAAAAAGAAGAGAAAAAGCTGTACCCGTGCCTCAGCGGCTTCACCAAGAGCCATGTATTTCTCCTCACATAGTCCTGGGGCCAGAAGCCCAAGGCTGGGATGGTGAGAAGCCGGTTGCCCCTAGCCTTAGGAGGCAGCCGTCTTCCTGCGTCCCCACCTCTCCTACTCTCCCCTGAAATGAGGACACCAGTGGAGGGCGGTGACCACCCGGAGGACCTTGCTTTATTTCATGGTCCTTTGAAAGTCTCAGCTCCTAGCACAGCCATACCGGGGAGCAGGGGACTGCGATGTCAAAACAGAACCTAAGGGACAAGGCTCAGCCTGTAGCACCTCATTCTCCGTCATAAAATAATGTTTATGACTCTTTTGGAAAGCCTCTCACCCTACACAAAGAGGCCTGTGGAGGCTGCTCTACAATTTATAGCACTGCAACGGTGACCAATGTCACCAACGCAGCCATCATTTGGAGGTTTACTAAAGAAGTTGTGATTTTAGTCTTCTGCAGATGACTGTAGAACTGTTTAGAGGTACAAAGTGGATTTACATAGTAATCCGATGTATATAATCAGGAGCGGGAGAACCTGCTGCTGTGGTTTGTGTATAGGTGTCCCCCCAAAGCCTCATGCAGTCATGCTGTCCTGGGGCTGCTTCTGGAATTCGTAATGGATTATTGTGGAAGTGGTGCTGCCCCTCCCCTGGGGCAGGTGATCTGCACCTCAATGTAAGGTAGGAAGAGAAGTTAGCTGCTTGAGCAGCTGCTGGCTCTCCTAGCGCTCTTACTCTCTGCCCACTGCCATGGAAGGTTGCCCTCTGCCATGTGCCAGTCTGCTTTGGAGCCAGATGAATATGGACTGAAACCTCCCGTAACTGTGAGCTAAATAAACCTTTCCTTCCCTCGTTTTGAGTGCCGGGTATTTGTCTAAGCAATGAGAGAAGAGTAAGACACCTGCGGAGCATAAATAGTTACAGATGTCAGCTTTTCTGTCGCAGGGACCATTTCATGCTTGGTCACTCCTGGGTAGAAGAGTGTCGGACAGAATGACAGTGATGCCTATGCTGGGGAACGGAGCAGAGACCAGGCTCACAGGGTAGTTAGAAGTGCGTGGTCTGTGGCACTTCTGGACTGTTTTCATGCATTATTTATGAAATCATGATTTTTTTTTTTTTTTTTTTGGTGGGACCAGCGTTCAAACTCACAACCTTGCACTTGCCAGGCAGGCTCTTGTGCCACGGAGCTATCTCCCTGGCCGACATTTTTAAAAACAGTTGCATCACGTTGCTGTCATGTGAACGAGGATCGTGGCTGTGCACAACACCAAAGAATGAGGTCAAGAATCAAAGAAAGAGGTCAGCAAGATTTTTCTGGAAATAAAGAGGAGGGCCAGCCTGATAGCTCAGCAGAGTAAAGCACCTGCTTAGGCAGACCACCGGCTGGGGTTCGATCCCTGGTGTGCCGCACCAGCCTCGCCCCCAGGGCACGCTGAGACTGCGACTGAGACAGAGCATGGAGGTGTGCAGCTGTAATCCCAGCTCTCTAGAAGGCTAAAGAGAGGCGGAGCACTGTGAGTCCAGACCCCCCTGTGGACCCTGTAGACCAGCAGTTCTCAACCTGTGGGTCGGGACACTGGCAGAGGTCGAACGACCAAAACACAGGGGTCACCTAAAGTCATCGGAAAATGTTGTTTATTTGGAATCACAGTTCTGAAGTAGCCACCAAAATTATTTTTTGGCTTGGGGTCACCGCAACCTGAGGAACCGTATTTCAGGGTCACAGCATTAGAAAGGTTGAGAACCACTGCGTGTAGACCCTTACTGAAAAATACAAAAAAAAAAAAAAAAGCACTAAAGAAAGAACAGCTCCTGGATTTTAGAAGAGGACCTGGCTGGGTTGTTCTGTAACCTCTCAGTGTCGAATTATTTATAGGTGCTGCCTGTGGGGGTGCATGCGGCCATTTCACCATTCTGAAGACTGAGGCAGGAGCAACGCTGTGAGTTTGAGACCAGCCTGGGCTTTGGAGTAGGTTCAAGGCCAACCTAAACCGCACCGGAAGATCCTGTCTCAGAAAAACCACTTATAAGTCAGCAGAACACAGGAACCATTGGATTGTTGAATGGATACTTATTACGGTGCTTTTAGTGAAGTACAAATAATGGCTAAGTAACACTTGTTTTTAGTTGTTTTGAAATTTAATATTATGTTTAATGTAAATTGAGATTTTAAAAGGAGCTAGTTGTTTTGGACACTGACTTCCTCAATGTCTTTAGGAGGGGGTAGGCTGCATTCTATGTTATAGAGGAAGCTTATTGTATCTTAAATTTTTCACAACTCTGTCAGAGAGGGGGTTCACATTCGTTGTCACCTAGCAATGTGTCGGCCTGCTCAGAGTCCTTGTTCACTTCCACTTTTACTTTAATTCCCACCAATTTCCCATCTATTTCTGCAGCTCTGCCCTTAGCCAGCTGCCTCACTCATGCTGACTAAGCAAACACTTTTCCGCCATGTTCTGCACAGGAGACAGCTTTGGACCCACCCAGAACGCTTGTCTGTTCTGAGTTACATTACATTACACTGCCAAGTGTGCTACCAAAACATCAGGCGAAACTGCATGTAAGGGTGACGGCACTCAGGACACTGTGTGCTGCTGTGTTAGCCTGCTTTAGCCAAATGTTCAACCCCTCCCAAATCAAGGGTGAGCTGTGCAGTGAAGCCCCTGCCACCGTCAGCCAGTGGTGTCCACCGAGGCACCCAGCAGAGTCTGCGGTGGGGGGACAGATGCTGGGTGCTCTTGGGCACCCTCGAGTGGCTTCCTGGCTGGGGCAGGCATGGCTAGCTCTTGAGAGCCCAGGTTGTGGAGTAGCGTTTACATCAGAAAGGCTTGGTGTGGCTGGCATGAAGAAGGAAAGGAAGAGAGGGGAAGGGAGGGGAGGGGAGGGGACGAAAAGGATGAGGGAGAAAAGGGGAAGGGGACGAAGGAGGGGAGGGGAGGGGAGGAGAGGGCAGGGGAGGGCAGGGGAGGGCAGGGGAGGGGAGAAGAAAAACGCCTACCTGTGTGCTCAAGCTGCCCCAACACTCGCAGGGGCAGAGGGAGCCCGGGAGCAATTTCCAGTTTAGGCAGGAATTTGACGCAGTCCTTCGTTGCCATAGAAACCTGAGAGGCAGCGTCCACACACCCCCTCCCTAGACCCTTTTTTCTTAGAAGAGGAAACTCTAATCAGGCTGTTTCCGTCACTTAGGTTCACAAGCTCAGGTTCCTCTGCTCACTGCTGGCCAGACTGATGGAGGTCACGTATCTGGGTAAAACAGAAGGAGTTTTCTCGAAATCCAGCTCCAGGGTGGTGGGGGGCTGTCTCCCAAGTGCAGGTGGGCAGGGGTGTTGGCAACAAGGAGCAGAGAAGGGCACGGAACCCACGCTGGCCTCCACGTGCCAGGTCACTGTGTCCCTCCCAGCAGCCTCACTCCTCCTGTCTTTCTTGTGGGAAGGCTGCCAGGCTCCAGCCCCCTGGGGTGGCACCTGGGGTGCTGCTTTGGGGGGAAGTGCGACAAGGCACTTGTCTCTAAAACAAAAAACCCTAGTGCTGGTTATGAAGAGGCTGTGGCGGGTGAAGCCTCTTGCCCAGCCCTGTGTGGGCACCTGGGCCGGCCTCCGTGCCACACTGCCAGCCTCTAACTCTGCCACTCCAGGTCATTGTTTCTCAAGTCACCTGAAAAACTGTGCAGTGGCTCGTGGTCTCGGAGCTGGTAGCAACACAGCCATAACGTGGTGCCTTGAATGAAGGAAGGGCTTTGTGCAAGCTTCAAAGCTCTCATTCCCCAGGGGTGGCTCGCTGCGAGAAGCTCAAGTCATGTCCCTGGCACTAGGACCCAAGGAACCACCCGGAAGGAGCCCTACGAGAAGATAGGCACATGCCACTCCACCACGAGGGTGACTGTGCTTCCCCAGACAGTGAGATTGTCCTGCCTTCAGGGGTTTGCTCCCCGCCCAGGTCGCTGACCTAAGTTGTGACACATGTTCCCTGCCACCCAGGCACCCACAGCAGGCTGGCTCCTCCCACGTGGCTGCTCATATGGGCTCTGAGCCAAATAGGGCCCCGACTGCCTGAGCTGAGCTGGGGACCCAGAAGCTGCTGCTACATGGCACCCTGACCTGCAGGTCCTGTCCTGCCCTCTGCAAGCTCTCCTGTCCCCAAGCTCACACTTTCCCTGCTGTCCTCTGCTCCAGCCCATAGGATGCCAAGGGCACCTGCACCCTCCTTCTAGTAAATTCTAATCTGACTTCAGCACAGTCTCAGATGTGGGCAGTTGAGCAGCCCCAGGCTGGCGGTGGGAGGGGGGTCACGGGCTCAGCAAGGTCACACAGACCTAGGGTGTGACCGGGAAATCCAAAAGGATAAAAGGCGGGCCATGCAGAGGCTGCGGGGGATGATGGGATGCTTGAGTCCAGCGACATCGGCAGAAGGGGTCCCTGCACTCAACCCGAGCAGCTCGGACCTAACCTATACAGCTTGCTGTGGCTCCCACAGCCCCTGGGCCAGGCTGAGATCAGCCCAGGAGTCAGGGCCCAGGGTGTATCCCAGCTTTACGGGAGCCACTCAGACACAAGGCCTCGCCCCTCACAAGCAGATTCGGGTCCTAGGGAAGGGCTGCAGAGAATGGGCTCAGGTCCCGTGGCTCTCCCACTCTCCTCGTAAGACTCAGCACTCGTCCCCAACCAGCCTCTGTCCCTCCCACCTTAGGGGCACACCTGGCAGGTACCATCCATGAGGAAGCAGCCTCCCTTGGACATGGCTCCCCAGTGCCTTAATCTGAGTCGGACTCTGCACTGTGGGAATCGCTCTCTATTTTATACTACCTAGCTCGAGCCCACACTGACACCAGGAGACAGTACCCTCCACACGGCACTTGGAGGGTTCATCACTTAGTTCACTCCAGGAGAGAGACAGCAAACACCGAAATTCACTTCTCTCTCCCTCCTGAGTCTTCTGCAGGCACAGAGTGCTTGTTCGTTAAATGATCCCCAAGCTTGCTTTTAGGCTGCCAGTCGGCAAACACCACCGTGTACGTTCACTTTCTTCTGTGCCCAGGATTAAATGGAAGACATTTCTATCATGCACGGACTTGTACCCTAGATCCTCTCCTGAAAGCTCAGGACTCTACTGGCTGGAGCAGTGTAATGGTTGACACACTGTGTCAACTTGACTGGATGACTCAGCGGCCCAGTTCCCGGTGGTGGGGGTCCCGCCCTGGGGTACAATTGGTTCCTCCCTGGAGCGTGACCAGGGCCTGCTTAGGATATGATTGGCTCCTCCCTAGAGCGGGATCAAGGGCCCATCCTAGGGCACAATTTGTTCCACTCTAGGGCACAATGGGACCACCTCAGAGTGACTCAGCACAAAGAGATTTCATAAAGGAGCTGAGAAAGGAGTCAAGGTTTCACTTCGTTGGAGAAGCTTCAGTCTTCGCATTCGGCCTGGACTTCATCGTCCGGCTTGCAGCTCAGGCTCTTCAGACTCCAGCTTCAACCTTTTGCCATCCGTCGCAGACTCTTCAGCTTCCATTGCAGACACTTTAGTCTTCCATGGCAGACTCATCAGCCTACAGATAGAGACTTACACGGAGCACTGCAGTGAGTTTCAGATCTTGGGACAGAATTCTTCAGTCTGAGGTGTGCAGATGCCCTCTGCACACTTCCTCATCAGACTCTGTGGCTGACTATTGTAAGCCAATCTTATAATTTCTTATACATTGTATATTTTGTGTTCATATCCATTCCTTATATGATATCTGTTCTGATCCTCTAAGTAAAACCCTGACCAATACAAGCAGCCTCGGCCTTGTGCTTTGGGATTAAAAAGCCCAGCTAATCGACCCCTGAGCAGAAAGCCGAAGACTGCATCCAGCAGGGGCTAGGAGGAAGGGGGACGTGCCGAGAGATTTGGGCGCACCTCTGCCTGGCTCGTACCGTGTGAGTGAGAGCATTCCACAGCAGCTTCACTGCACATCAGAAGAAAGCCTCCTTTGTGGCATTTCTCCTGTGGAATGGAGCAGGACTGAACTGCTTGTCCTCAGTGCCACCTCTGCTCCGAAAGCAGCCCTCAGGGCACCCAGGCAACAGCGTTTTTGGCTTTGAGCTACCCCAGCAGCACATTGGCCATGGCTCTGTGCACACAGGGAAGGGCGTGGAAGCCAGGCAGGCCTGAGTTCACACCCAGCCTGTGCATTGAAAGCCTCACGACCCTTCAGGAGAGACTAAGGACACGTGCTGTCGTCCAAATGTAACACATTCTGCAAAGCGCAGTGTCTATTTCTGAAGAAGGACAACATTAACCTCATTCTCCCACGGAGGAGGGCACAACGGTCCAGAGAGGCCAAGCCACCTGTTTAAAGATGCAGTCATTCTCGACAGAGCTCAGACTCAACGCTCAGGTCTGTGTGACTCCAAAGATGGCTCCCCCAGTTTAGTCAGCCTACTGCTTAGCGTCTCGAAGTCTCAGCTTCCTTGCATATAAAGTGCGAATGATGATATCTGCATCAAAGACCGGAGATCAAAGCTAAGACAGGTGACCTGGCACCTAGCCGGAAGGGTTTCGCAACCCCCACCCCCAGGCACAGCAACACTGGGAAGCTTGATTTCAGACTCTTTCTGGAGACCAAAGCACTCAAAGTGGTGAAAGAGATGGAGAAAAGCAGGGGCAAGAGGTTGTCAGCCAAGATCCATCGAGCCAGGTCACGCTTTGCCCCCTCTCTGGCTGGGGGTGGCACTCACCAAGGGGACTCATACCTAAGACTGAGGGCCCTGAGCTGACCAGACTTCCAAGGCTGAGTACAAGGGAGACCGGGTTGCAGGGCACACTGTGACAGGGGTGAGGGGTAGCGGGTGAGGGGTGCAGGGGCGGGGTTCACTTACTGCATGTATTCAGAGCTTGAGGTGTCACTCATGCAGCAGTGACAGGTCCACGAACTTGCTATAGGACAGATTCCTTGAGTTCATGGCCAGCTACTGTGTATGTCTCATACCAACAAGAAATAATCCTGCAGTGCTAGGCTCCCAACCTTCTGGTCCCTCTGATGGGCAGACTCTAGCTGGAGATGCAGGTCAAAGAAGCTCGGTCCTTGCCCCCTGGTGGTGGAGTGTGGGATGCCAGGAAGAAAACTGTAGAAGACTTTGCTGGGACGGGGAAAGCACACAACTAGGAAGGAGGAGGCCATAGGACAGGT
The DNA here is from genome assembly GCA_004027025.1 of Myocastor coypus. Lineage (NCBI taxonomy): Eukaryota > Metazoa > Chordata > Mammalia > Rodentia > Myocastoridae > Myocastor > Myocastor coypus. The sequence continues at coordinate 23,095 of PVJA010002402.1, read as the reverse complement.
AGCCGTATGACCCAGGTTAAGGCCTCAGCTCACAGTTGTACCACTTCAGAACAAGGGGCTTTCTACAAAGCTCGCCTGATGAGTATAGTTCAATATGTAGAAGGGGGGGCAATATGCTCTCCAGGCCGCTGCAGGCCAGAATCACCTTGGGTCGTATAGGCTAATTTCCGAGGGCATCCCCGGGGCACCCCTCATCAGCATCCCACGTTCCACAAGGTCTTCACAAGGTTCTGGACAGAAGAGTCAGCCCCAGCAGGCCACGTGGGCAGGCACCTTGCTGGCCTTGGCCTGCAGCAGCCTCGCTGTCAGCTATGGGCTCCCCGACGCCTGCGCTCCGGGCAGCACTGACCGCCTGCCTCCCCTGTCCTCAGAGCACTGCGGCACTTCTTGCCTCTTCCACGGCAATACACCAAAGTGGTCTCCCTGACAGCCACCTGTGCTTTCCAGCAGGAATCTCCAGGAGCAGACCTGGGAAGGGGCCTTGCCACCCGTCAGCTCCTTCAGCCTGCAGCATGTGGAGTCTGAGTCTCCCACTGCAGGTAAGGAAGCACAGGGCACGCAGCTTCCCGTCTGTGCTGGGTACAGAGGAAGGCCACCGTCTCCTCCACGAGGATGACACACTCCCAGTGACGGTGCTGGTGCGGGCACAGCTTCTCCCTCTGTATGCTATGGAGCATGATGTCATTCTCTCCTGAAGGTCCTATGGTCCTGGTGGGGCCTGTGGGCAGCGGGCGGCCGCATAGATGTGATGGTCTGCAGGTCCCCTCTCTGCCACCATTAATGCTCAAGTTGAGTAACATCTTCCTGGTCTCTTCTAATTTTCTGAAATATAGAATCACTGAAAAGTAATTCTGAAACACAGAGGCCTTGAAATTCTGTGATTTAACCTTGAATGTAAAGGTGGGAAATCTCTGGCCTTACTGGAGAGTTCAGATGTTAATTTCATAGAATCTTAGCTTAAAGAGAAGAAATTATTTGTACCAATAATGATTAGAAAATTTATCACATGTACACCCCGTGCTCTGTATAACTACTACAAGGACAACAATATGCATTGTATCAGTTATTGTGAATGTACTGCTAACATGTTTTGAAACTGTAAAAAAAAAAAAAAAAAAAAAGATATTTTGTGCAAGTAAAGAAAAAAGAAATTTAGCTTGACCACAGCACCCCGCTGCACCTGTCTAACATGCCAACTCCTGGGAGATCTGGACATCTTACGCTTCCGTTACAAGTTATCTAGGAGCATCCAAATGACCTGAAGGTAGAAGCAGTCTGTCTGTCCCACCTCAGAAAGGGAGCCCGAGGAAATGCCGAGGATGCTCCAGTCACAGCAGGCCGCACAGCTCTCAAGGTGACTTCCCCAAGAAAGAAGAGAACAGGGAGAATGCCTAATGTACTTAAGCAGGTGGAAAGAAGGTTTGCACAGCAGAGGAGAGTCCGATGTGAATTTGTAGTAGCTGTGCCACGTGTAAACAGCAGAGACCACCAGGCTTGTGTAAAGGCAGCCAGCATGGGATTTATTGTGTCTGGGTTCGGGCAGAGAGTGCAACAAGACCTTCTACCCAGAGGAAAATGTGTACCTCTTATAGGGCTGGAGAGTAGGCAGGGGAGACCAGGCAGGGGAGACCAGGCAGGGGAGACCAGGTGGGGAGACCAGGTGGGGAGAACCCGATGAACATCTGTGGTTGACGTTTCTTAGGCAGTCTGGCATCACGTCCTTTGAAGTATCTGGTAGTATCAGTGTTGGGTGTCTCCAATCCCTTGTCCCATCTCCTTTCCTGTGCTTGTTGATGCAGCAGAAAATGCCTCCGCCCACCCCCTCCCCCGACCGGCCAATAGACTTTCATTTCTGTTAGTTGCTTAGGTAACCTCCAGTTCACTTCAGTTCCTGTTACAGTTCCTGTTACTTCCATTTCCGGAAATGGCTGGTCCCGGTGATGCGCTGTGTGCGAAAACCAGTGTCCAGATGCCAAGCCAGCTGCCTCTGTGCCTCCTGTCTGCAGCCCTATACAAACCTCACTCTCCAAGCCTTGCAGGCCTGACAGTTTTGAGAAGTCGGCGCCCCTCAGTGTTCAATCAGTCTGCCTCCACATCCTGGGTGCTGTTGCGGGTTTCTGTTTTCTGCTGCAAGCTGGGTTCCCTGCAGCTGGCAGGCAGGTTAGGGGATGGGAGAATCAGGCTGGTGGGAGACATACCGTGGGGCCAGGTTAAAAAAAAAATCAATGAAACAAAAATAAGATGTAAAACCTGTGAACAGAAAGTCCCTGAAGTCTATGAGTGATTCAGCTGTGGGGCTTGGTTGTGAGTGGGATTTTGAGGTCATTGATGGACCCTGGCCTACTCACTTCATGCTCCTGCTCTATTGGGAGCATGGGGCAGGGGGCAAGAGGGGCAGCAAAATCTCCCTTCTGCATGGACAATCAACAACCAGGCCTTGGGTAGAAACAGCAAGAGACCTCTGATTTGGCCAGGGACTAAGTAGCAAATTCCAGCACAATCAGCTTGTCAAGACAAAATCAGCAGCCACTTGGGAACTGAAAAACCGCACACCCTAATGACACATTGGCTGCAACAGAACAAGGCCACCCTATGGCTTGGGTGGGTATAAATTCACGAAAAATGTCACAATTGGATCTTTGCTTCTTGAAACGTTCTGAAACTTCTCGCTGCTGTTCTGACAGAGTCCAAGGCCCTCCCAGGTGCCCAGGCACCTTCTCCCTGCTTTCACCTCCACCTCAAGGGCTTCCTGGGTGTCAAGAACTGTAAGGTTACACTTGCCAGTTGTATTTCCCCCCCGTCCCTGACTTGTCCTCTGTACAGCGACAACAATCACAGACCGTGAGCTGTGTGACTCTGGTGTCTGCTGGTTCTTCTACCCAGGCGGCACAGTGCATTGGGCCATGCAAACTTTCATGATACCGTGCGCCATGAAAATATCTCCTCTCAGGCATGAGCCCCACCACCAGTGTCCTGTGACATGGTGCCTGCCATGGTTACAGAAAGTTTGCAGGACAGCACTGTGCTATGCTAGCCCACCAAGGCCACTAACCCTTGTCATCAGGCCAGCCTGAGTGCCAGAACGATTCTACTGCTTCACAGTGTCTCCAGCCACTTAAGAGTAAAAAGTAAGACCACTGCCCTTTGGTGATGTCTACTCCGTGTCATCCAAAAGCACCATCTACGGCAAAGAAGATTGAAACAGGGAACAAAATCAACACAGCACCACTTGGAGCGCAAGAGCAGACCCCAGGGACTCACACAGGCCAGGTGAACCCCTGCACCCAGTCACTAGAATTCTATTCCTGCCGTTGTGGAAGCCGGTGCTGTGCTGAGTGCTGACCCAGTAGGCCTGTGTTCACAGCCCTCTAGAGTGACTGCGTCCTCATGTGTCCTTCCCGTGGAGCTCAGTCACGCTGAGCAGCTGCCCCGCCAGCCCGGGGCGCCATCTGGTGACAGAACCCCAGCAACAGCCTCTCGAACTTTTTGCTTTGCAAAATATTTCAGTTCTTGGGCGCCGGGCGTGGTGGCGCACGCCTGTAATCCTAGCACTCGGGAGGCTGAGACAGGAGGATTGGTGTGAGTTCGAGACCAGCCTGGGCTACAAAAGTGAGCTCAGGACCAGCCTCAACTGCATAGCGAGACCCTGTCTCAAAAAGACAAAAAAAAAATTTCAGTTCTCAAAATATGGATATTTCCAACCAGGAAACATGGTCTCAAGAACAGGCCTCCAAACACAGACAAACTGCATGTGGGGAAAAGGCTGCTTGCTCACGATCGCATGAAAGGACTCAGTAAACATCTATGCGCTGCAACCTCTCATCCATTAGGGTGTCAAAAACCACTGAGCTCGCCCAGAGATGCACCCTGAGGATGCAGCTGTAGGGACAGAGGCAGACACATGCCCCCCCTTTTTTTGCAGTACCAGGGATCAAACTTGGGACCTTGGTGTGAAGGCGGGCCTTAGGCCACTGAGCTATCTCCCTAGCCCTGACGCACGCGCTTCTGCTGGGGTCAGGGCTGGGGATTTAGCTCACTGATAGACCGCTTGCCATCAAGCTGGAAGCCTTGAGTTTGGTCCTCAGCGGCAAAAACGAAACAAAACTAAACCTAAACTTGCTGGGAGCACAAAGTGGTATGGCTGCACAAACCAGGCACAGCCTAGCAGCACTGCACCTGCACGCAGCAGGGGCCTAGCCCTCCGCTCCCAGGAGTCTATCTACGTGAGCGCTGCAAAGGTGAGAAGACACGTCCCCAGGACAATGTGTCACAGCCAAAGAGTGGGGACAAGCCTAGAGGCAATGGGCTAAAGTGGAACATACCTAGGAATGGAGTAGTATATGGCTGGACAAAAGGGTGAGGAGGCATCTGCAGGGTACTGAAGGGGGTCGGTGGGGCGTATTGTTGACAGGTGTGGATGCTATGGGTTCAGTGTGCCACCTTTCACCTTAACGAGAGCATGAGTGCGTGCGTGCGTGCGTGTGTGTGTGTGTGTGTGTGTGTGTGTGTGCTCGCACGCGCGCGTGCACACATATGTGCATGTATATATTATTTTAAGAAATAAAGAGAAGCCAAAATCTCGGTTATCTCTCACAGGATAAAGGAGCACAGCAGGAGCAGAGATGAAAGGCTGCAGACGCAATTCGCTTTGCAGACCTCGCCGAACCATGACACAGTCTGACCAACATAACAGGATGAAAGAAGCAATAAATTTCCCTGGAAAGCAAAAATGAAGCGAATGAACTAATCTGCACGGCTAGTTTATATCCAATAAGAAATTGTTTCACTCTGTTAAAGCACACTAACCGTGTGTTTTAATTTAACGGCGCACACTTATTAGGATACAACTAAGGACCAGGAGACCTACACAAATATTGAGACATTTTCGGAATGACGATGTTAGATACACAGGGCAAAGTGCATACTTACAATACTGCTAGGAGTCAAGGTAGACAGGGGTATCAGAGTCTGTCTGTAGTGAGCCTACAATGTTGATACAAACCCCTTGAGTCTGTAAAAGAGAAAACAGCAGTCCCTAGCTCCGTCTGCTGGTGAGACACTGAACAAGGGCCATCCTGGGAATGACAGGCACCCCTGTGCCTGGGCCAGCATGTCTAGAGATCATAGTTCAGTGGCAGGAACCAAAGTTCCTCCAAGCCTTGGCGAATTCCAAGTCTTGCCCAGGAAAGAGACAAGGTAAGCCCAGAAACTTCACAACGGAAAGGAAGAGTTGTGACGGGCTACTAGAGCTCCGGGAGAAACAAAAGGCCTCCAGTCGCCAAAGGTGGGGCCATTGGGGGACAAATACAGAGTGCAACAAATGAAAACCATCCACTATGACAAACCCATGAATTAATATACTGTAAAGAATACTCACTGTCTTAGTTACTCTTCTCTCCTTGTTGGGACAAATACTCGACACTCAAAAGGCAGGAAGGAAAAGTTTATTTAGCTCACAGTTACTGGAGGTTTCAGCCCTTACTCGGCTGGCTCTAAGGCACACGGTAAAGAGCAGCAGTTCATGGCAGTGGGGCAGCAACGAAATGGCAACAGAGGCAACTGACCAACCGGGGCAGCAGGGAGCAACAGCATCCATCTGTCTCTCTTTATATTACACTCAGGCTCTCTGCCTTAGAATATCCACCCTAAACCACACCCACAGTCCCAGCAGTACTCAGACCCATAATGCCATCCATACTAAAACACATAATCCCAGTGGATCATGAGTCAAGTCTCAAACTCTGGAAGTCCCCGCCTCACGATTGCATGAGGCTTTGGGAGGACAACTAGACATAAACCCTGACACTCACTGATCACCTCCGGAGGATGTAAAGGAAAAAAATGGGGCCTTGACCAAAGGGAAAGGAGACCTTGATCAGCCTTTGTGGGAAATTAAACGGACAAGGAAAGTCCTTAGCCGAGAAGGCGCACCGCTGCTTAGCATCCAGGCTCAGACCCAGAGCGCCAGGGAGGCTGAGGGAGGGGTTCCAGCTAATGCTGAAAGAACAATCTCACAGTGCTGGGACTGGTGACGGCATGAGGTCACGGGCCAGGGTTAGGGGCTGAAGCTGAGGAGGACCTTTATCAGGGGTGGACCAGGCCTCTAAGCTATTTTAACATCACAAAGAAGCAAGAGGGTGGGGTTCCTCAGTGTCATCTGGAAGGAACGCATCCTCAGGAAGAGTCTACCTGAAGCCTAGCTCCACTCATCCAGTGGTTCCAGCAGAAGATAGGGACTTTTTCCAATGAATTAAGTATCACTTAACAAAAGTTGCATATGCTTACAACGGTATACAACACGACATCACAGAATGACTAAACTTAGCTAATTAACAAATATATCATTTCACATATTCTTCTACAGGGAGGTCATTTAAAATCTACTCAAAGCAATTTTCAAGTACACAGTGTGCTGTAATTAAGCGCAGTCTTCAGGTCATGCGATAGTCTTCCTGTGCATTGTGCTTCCAGATGACCGACTAGAAGAACATTTCAACACCTAAGGAATGCAGTCCACACAAACCAGGACATGGGAAATGACAGAAAACAAAAGGACAAGTCTTTCATCAAAAAAGGGAGGGGCAGGGAGAAACCCACAAATTAAAAGAAACTTAAAACTGTCAATCAACAAAACATGGGAATGTTATAGCCTGGCTCAAACAAACCAATTATGCAACTAAGAAATTAGGCATTAGAGAAATTTGGGTACTGCTTGAATTTTTATTGCATTAGAGAATTCAGGGTTTTTATTAATGCAATCGTGATCATGGTGTTGCAACATGGAATCATTCATAATGTACTAATTCAACCTACAGAAAAACTGTTCAGTCAGCCTAGCCTAGCGTCTTTTTAACCATTAGAAACTCTAAACTGTGTTCCATGGGGTTGCATGGCTTCTAGAACCTGCTTTGAACTCATCCATTTGGTGGAGGTGACAGAGGCAGAGATGAAGGGGCTTGCTGCGTGGTCGTGATGGCTGGGCTGGGTGCCGGCGCAGAGGTGTTCATCTCTTCTCCAACTTTCCACGTGCGGAAAACGTGTCTCAACTATGTGTGCCTCATCTTAGGGCTTTAACTTCACGTACGCTTAAAGTGCTATGCAAAGGACGCAGATGCAGGGCGTAAGAGGCTCCAGAACTACCACCTTCGGGGCGCACGTGAATGTGTGAAGTCACCTCATAGGACTTTCTGCCCCTTTCTTGCACATGGCCATGGGATTTGGGGTGTCATATCCAGTACAGTTTGATGTTCAGTTCATGTGCAAAAGAATCACATTGGCATGATGGAGCTCGGGTGTTCTCTCTCTCTCTCTCTCTCTCTCTCTCTCTCTCTCTCTCTCTCTCTCTCTCTAGGTGCTTCTGTTAACATTTCTAGAAGCTTCTGTTTCAAGGACATCTTTTCCAGGAGTGCCTTGGATTTGCTGAACGCTCACAGACTGGTTGGCAGCCTGCCCTCCACCTCGGCCAGGAGCCCCTGACCCAGGGAAAGTAAACAGGAGAACAGAAGCCCTTTCATTGCTGCGAGACTCGGGATCGTCCAGACCTGCAGGTGACTTTTGAGAAGCCCTCAACCTGGCAGTGCAGCTGTACAACAGAGCCAAGGTGCAAGAGCACAGGGTAGTGGTCCCCAGTGACCCCAAACCTGGCCCTCCGTGTAGGCGGACTGTGGGTGGGAGCCAGCTGGGTCAACAGCAGCTGTCCCCGGAAGTAGCAATGGCTTGTGCTGAGATGGGGGTGCTGAGAGAGTCCCTCTGGGAACCAGACGGGAGTCAAGATCAATCTGCAGGCACCCTGCCTTTTCTGAGTGGTGCCACAATATTCCTCCCAAATCGAGAATGTGGTTTGCAGAATGAGGCTAGGGTACTGTACCCCCCGCCCCAGTGGCTGCAGGTTACCAGATCGGAAGCAAGTTCCCAGACTCAAGTCGTTGGTAAGAATTCACTCAGACATGGGCAAGAGGTCACAGCAAGGCAAGCTTTACTCCTGCTGAGGGGGAGGTGAGAGCACAAGGCCAGATAGAGAGGCTGGACCCCGAGTTCCCTAGCACAGGAGGAGCAGCTGGCCTTTCCCGTGGCTGGCTGGGCTGAGGGCTCAGAATCTATTCCCACTGTCGAGTTTAGGCAGTGTGAAGGGAAACTGGGAAGGCGAGGAAGAGCGAGAGGGGCACGGGGAGCAGAGTCACTGGCTGTCTGTCTGCAACCTTTAGCTTGGAGCTGTGTTCTTGCACTAAGGCTCAGGGCAGCTGTCGGGGGTGAGCTAGAGGGCTCCACCCTGCAGGGTGTACTCAGGGCAGCAGAGTCAGCAGTGATGATCTTCCCCCTCTATCCAGCCTTCAGTTGACCCTCAGGGCAAGACTGGGCACTGGGACCCAGAACGCAGATTCACGTGCTCTTAAAGCGCTGTCCAAAAAATGCAGATGCCCACACTGTCTACAGCTGTTTCGGCCCTAACAGCAGCAGCACCCGTGAGCTGCAGAAGAAATCCTGTAGCCCCCCCAGAGCGAGGCCTCCGGTGCGCACCACCTCGCCTGACAGGCTGAGCACCATCCCACCATGACCTGGCTCCCACTCTGCCTGTGTGCTCCTTGGGTGGGTGGCAGCCCCCAGGCCTTGCAGCACCTGAGACTTGCAGGATTTCTGGCCTAGACCTGTGAAATGTGGCTCTCTGGCCTGGAGTGCTGGTCACACACGCAGCCTCCCATAGTGCCTCTGTTTCAAGTCTCCCACGAACCTCAAGGTGGAGCCACTAGGGAAGGAGAAAGGCGGCCAGGCAACTGTGGCCCCTGCCTGGAGGGATAGCGGTGGCACCCACCTGCCATGTCACACTGCAGCTGCAGCCCCAGGCCCTCTGCAGCTGGCAGACAGCATCGGAGATCCCTCCAGGCCAGTAGTGGCGAGCCTATGGCATGCGTGCTCCAGGGGACACACAGAGCCCTCTGTGGGCCCTCGGGCCAAGGGTACACAGGGCAATGCTGGCACTCTGCCATAAACAACTCTAGGTTGAAGCTTGGACACACAGGCTCTAAAAGATTCGCCATCATAGCTGCAGGCGGCGCCTCCGCCCTTGTCCCCTGGCTTCCCCAATCCAGAGGTTGGCCAAAGTCCCCCACTCACTGACCCCAGAACTCCCCGGGGCATTGGCTGAGGTCACGTCACACACATCTCCTCCAACATTTGCCCAGCTGTGCCCACACCTCTCCGCTCAATAGGGGGTTCCTAGCAATCCTGTCACCCAGCTCTGAGAGCAGGCATGTGACAGAGGTCACCACGGTAAAGGAGAACATGCAATTCAGAGCACGCATCCTGCAGGTGACCAGGTAGAAGGGCAGGAAGGGTGGTCTCAGTGACACAGGCAGGAGGACAAGGAGCCTTAGCCACCAAGCAAGGAGCCTCCTGGAAGACTGGGGAGGGCCCAGGACCTGCAGGGGGCCGGGGTGTCAGGGCTGCACAGGAAGCCTCTGGTGAGCCACTAGGGGCTCAGTTCACACCGCAAGGTGACAAAGGCTTGATCCAGAGCAGAGCAGCTTAAGGACAGTGGGCCCAGCTGCACTCCTGGAACCAGCCTGGGAGGGGATGAGGACTGGGGTGCCAGGGGATCTGGACCACCCCAAAGCCTGAGCAAAGGTCTGTACAGAAGGCAGAGGGGGTGGGCCGAGCTATGGCCTCAGGCAGGCAGAGCGGGCAGGAAAGCCCCTAGGCCCCCACTGTGGAACCCGTGTGCACTGAGACTGGGTGTCCCCTCCCTGTACTTCTCTGTAAGGTGACCAACGTGCAGGGCTTGGCACACACTGGCACTGCTGAGTAAAGCCATGCTCACAAGGCCATGGCTCAGGAGGCAGAGGCTGCAGGGATGTCCTCGGACCGAGATCTTGAAGGTCACGGCTCCCTGAGGCCTGGGCTTCACGCGTACTTGCAATCTGCGGAGTGCAGAAGCCCGCCTGCTTCCTCCTCGACTTCTCAGGAGCTCTGGCCTTGCCCTGTTGTTATGGCAACCGGTCTCCCCACCAGCCCTGCTGTTTTCTGCAAACCTTTCCGTTTCCTCCTGTGCAGAGCGGGCAGCTGCCGAATGATTTCACTGAGCGTCCCCACGAAACTCAATCGCCTCTTTGGATCTGCTGGTCAACTGGTCAGCCGTCTGCGCTTCCCCTTGCAAATCAGCATCATGCTGCCTGGAGCCCTGAGAATATTGCCGCTGACCAGAAACTGGTGCCAGGAGACATCAGTATAGCACACAGGTCTTCCTCTCCTCCAGTGGTGCTGATGTAGGGGTGGGGTGCAGGAGGAAGCAGGGGCTCAGAGGGCTAGAAGGGGCGACCTCACCATCCAGGCCACAGGTCAGGTATCCTGCTGTCCTGCTCAATTCCTTAGTCAGTGTCCTCCCTGGGTCACAATACCCAGGATCCACAACCTACACAAGGTTGGGCTCCTGTTCACCCACGTTCAGCAACTCAAACACAGAAGCAGCCTGATAGGAGGACTTCAGGGGGAAGCTGCTCACATGCGGAAGCCACAGGGACAGAGAATGGGGGGCCAGGATGCAAGACGCCCCCTTCTGCCTGTGCCCACAGCAGTCGCCTCTGCCCTCCAGGCCCCTCGTCCTCAGCAAGCCAGTCACCAGAGGACAAGTCCCCTGGAGCAGCCTCCCACCTTGTCCCTAAGTGCATGAGGCTTTGGCGACATCCAGGTAAAATCAGAACAACCATCTGCAATCAGAAGGGAGTCACAGTGACAGGAAGACTGGCAGGGAAGCTCCGTGGGAGCCCAGCCGGGACCAGGTGCTGCGATGGAAGCCAGATGGTCTTCAGGCGCAGCCAGGACCAGGCACAGAAAGGACCAGGCACACGGCGGCCCTCTCTAGAGCCTGGCAGAGGTGTGGCCACAGCGCCAAGGCCTGGTGGGGGCCAAGCCCCACCGACCCTGAGTGCAGGCTGAGCCAGGAAAAGACTCCTGGAGACTGAGAGGAACTGATCTTGTTCCCACAGGCCCTACAAGGTCACAGGGCGACTCTGGTGTGCACTTCAGTGACTGCTCCTAGCTGGGGAGGCCCTTCCTCCATCATGGCTAGAGTCAAAATTGCTTTAGGCAGCACGCAGTGAAGGCAGCAGACGGATGTGCCTAAGACAAAAGCTTCCAGGAGGAACACAGGAAAGCCGGAGCTTCGTGCGCACAGCTCACACGTTCGCCCCACCTACACGCTCTGATCACCGCTCGACAAACCTACGGCCCACACCAGGCCTAGGAGCATCAGCTGTCTGGCCCAAGCCGACAGAGCTCCCAGGCTAATGGCAGACAGACCACAGAGAAGCCCGGGCCATGCAAGGCGCGCTCGCAGAGCAGGCATGGCATTCTGCGAGAGACCAGGGCCGAGAGAACAAGGGGCTTCCTGAACCTTCCTATACTGCATTATTTGTCACCGTGTGCTTCTCGTGACACCTGCAAAAAGGTCCTGGCGACCAAAGGCCTGAGCCTGGCAGAGGGAGCCAGAGGAGCATGGGTGTTTTCTCACCTTGCAACCAATCAGGGAGAAAGGAACCCAAAAGAGCTGGTGAGGGGGACCCCAGAACATCGTCTCTGGGGTGGCCATAAAGGAAGAACTAGGTACAGAGAATGTGTAGGAGAGTCGTTCGTGCATAAGAGCTCGCTCAGGGCCCTGCCGCACGCAGGCGTGAAGCAGACACAGGGGTACACAGGTGCGCCCGTTGGCCGTCACTGAGGACGACAGAGGAACCTAACATACTGGAAGGAGGAAAGGCCCGGTCAGGCTGGTGGCTCCAGAGCTCAGCCCACGGGCAGCCGGCTCCACTGCAGTTAGGCCAGCGTGAGGCAGGGCCGTCAAGTCACAGCAGAAGGCCCAGGCCGGTTCCACCCTCCCAGTAACACATTCCATCCATGACCCTATCAGTGGATTAACCCTCTGGCAACATTACAGCCTTCGTCTACCTGTTACTCCCCAGATCTTGAGGGTGAGCTTCTTGGGGGGGGGGGGTCCTTGGAGGGGAACATTTTGAATCTAAACCATTACAATTGGTGAATGAGAAGACCCCTTAGCTGGCCCAACAGTCACCCTTAAGTTAGAAATTACAGTTAATTATGGTCACAAGTAGTGACAGGTAAGTAGGAAGTGAGCAGGTAAGTAAATCCAGCAGGTGGGGATGTGCAAAGCTGCTGCCCAAGGGTGGGGAGACCTCCTCCCCCTTGGTGGGGATGAGGAGAAAATACTGTGTGGTGGGGGCACTCTCTCTGAGAATGCGGTGGTAAAGCATTAACCGGAAACGCGTATGCAGCGTGGGCCTTGCGGAGTCAGAAGAAGCCAGCATCCAGCCCTGGGCTGGGAAAGAGCCACACTAGGCAACATAGGTGGGGGCGCACTCCTGTTCTCCCAGCACTCGGGAGGCTGGGGCAGGAGGATCATTGGGAGTTCCAGGGCAGCACAGGCGACATAGTGAGTTTGAGGTCAGCCTGGACTACACGGGGAGACACTGTCTTGTAAAAACAAATGAAGCCTCCCCCCATGGCCTATAACAGAAGCTGGCAGTGGCTCTTATTACATCCTGGCTCTGCACAGAAAGGGGAGCATTTACAGAGGTGCCAGGGCAAGGCGATTCCTTGGAGAGCCCCGGGAAGCTCACGGCAGCGTTAAAGCTCTGCACTTCAGCTGACCAACTTCCAACTTACTGAGGAAAATTGTTTTGCTGTCTCTACTTCTACAGACTTCCATACATGGAAGCAATTGCTATAATAATTTAAAACTCTACAGATGTCTGGCTAGATGGCTCAGGGGTCTAAAGCGCCTGCTTAGGCAAGCTCAGGCAACCACAGGGAATGCCGTTAGATCCCCAGGACCACATGCTGCACCAGCCTCACTCCCAGGGCAGGCTGGGCTGACCATTAAAAAAAACTCTAGAGAACTACTTTAGGAGAAATTAGAAACACATCTGAGGGGGCGGGGGGGTGTGAAGTTTTACAGAGAGCTGCAGTGAGACAAAGAGACACCCAGGTGGGCCTTAATGTGGGGAGCAGCTGAGGCCTGCTGGGACCCATGACCCCGAACTCCCCCTCCTAGGAGACCTCATCCAGCCACAGAAAGAAAACCCACTGACCTGATGAGGGGGAAGCTGTGCCAGCCCAAGACAGAGACACCTACTTGGGTGACATGGGAAGCAGTGGTTATCAGCTACTGTGGCTTCTTCAGTGAGCTCCTAAATTCCAGCCTCCTTAATAGTCAAGTCTAAAAACTTAGCTGGATCCTGCCAGCTAGTGTTGGAGGTCCAGAAACAAGTCAGGGGTTCAGTAGGACTTTTTGGAGGGGTGCAGAGGGCAGGGGTGGAGCTGAGGATCAGTTCCAGGCCTTTTGCACTCACTTGCAGCCCCTGCCTTTTTCTGCTATTTTTATTGTATTTTGTCACAAAGCAGAGTCTCACTAAATTGCTAAATTTCCCTGCCCGGGCTCAAATCTGTGCTCCTCCTGAGTAGCTGGGATTGCAGGTGTGTGCCCCAGGATTATTTTTTGAGTAAAAAAGAATGAGAAACTCTTTTCCTTTACAGAACCAGCAGCAAAACATGCTTCCTGCTGGCCTGCCCCCCTTCAGTGAAATGCAGAACCAAGAACACATTCAGCAAGGGAGCACCACCCTCCATCTGGATGTGGGGAGCAGAGATCAGGGCATGTATTTTTAACTGTTTGGGAGCTTGGATGTTTGGATGAAGGGATAGAGCAGGGGGAGGAGCCATGGGGGTTCTGAAAGTGCCCCAAGTTCTTACTGGGTTAAAAGGATTCAAAGGCAAGGAGGAGCCGGCAGCAGGGATCTAGGAAGAGCAGGGGATGAGGGCAGCGAGGACAGCAGCTGGCTCCTCCCAAGGACCCCAGGAGCGCCAGCCTCACCGCGCACTCACCTGAGCACAGGAGCTACAAGGAGCAGGGGCACCGCCTGCCCTCATGACCCGAGGAAGGTGGCTTCAACCCTACACGGGAGGACAGTGGCCAGCCTTCTCCAGGACAAGAGCAACTTGGGAATGGCCATGGGTGCTGGCGTAGGAGCCCTTCTGCCTTGGACAGGTGAAATCACAGTGGTCACAGTCTGGACTTTCCTCAGCCCTGCTCCCCCATGGGTTCCCCCCATTACAGTTCTAGGCAGCAGAGAGTGGTAGCTGGCTTCCGTCGCCACCCAGTACCATCTGGCATCCCCATGGCCTGGGCTGCAGTCTCAGGAAAAACACAGGCTGAGGGAGGTGGGGCACCGCACTGACACCCACAAGGCCTAAGACCCAGACAGCATGGCCTTCCAGAATGACTGGCCCCAGGCTTCCAACGGGCGGCGTGCATGGCTCAGCCCGTACCTTGAGCCCGTACCTCTCTCCTTGCAGGGGGTGCAAATTTCTAGGGAGTCAAAATAATGCTGCCCAACAAGAGGCAGACCAATGTCAGGCAGCTGTCTGGGCCGGAACTGAACCCCACCTTGAAGGATACAGCATTCGGGGGGCCCTCTGCTGGCAAGGCTGTCCTGGGTTGACCAGGTCCGGAGAACCGGCTCATCTGTGCCTCATCCACCTGCTGCTGCTGGAACCAGACTGGGTCGCAGGATATGGGGTCAGGAGTCAGAACGACAGGCACAAAAGCAACACACATGCGTGTTCTGCCAGTCCACAGCAACTCTCACATGTGCATGTACACACACACACACACACACACACACACACACACACACACACGTGCGTTCTCCCAGTCACCGAGGCAACAGCTCTGGCTCCACACGTCGTTCTCTCAGGCCTTCTGCTCTCGCGGTGCAGCCCTGGCCTTGGGCTCCACACAACGCCACACTCCCAGGGGGTCGGGCTCCTCCTAGGTCTCACCCTGGATCTGCTCCCGCTCTCCTCCATTCACGGAAAGCAAAACAGCCCTTCTGAACCTCACTGTGACGGGGGAAATTTAGCAATAAGCCTAGCATTGGGACCGATTCTCCAGCTGATTCTGTGGTTTCAAGCGAACCACAGGGTTTGTGGGGAGGGGGCTGAAGCAGGACAGGCACATGCCTGTCTGTGGCCCCAGTTATTTGGAAGACTGAGGCACAGGATCACTTGAGCCTAGGAGTTCAAGACCAGCCTGGGCAATATAGCTAGACCCCGCCTCACCAGAAAAAAGAAGCCTAGAAAACCAAGAGGAGCAGGTCTGGGTCCTAAAGGACAGAGAGACCTGCTCCAGGGATACAGGGGAGGTCTGGCTGTGATCCAGGGGTGGACTTGGTCTCGTGAAGGCGGCCTCCCTCTCTCCCTCAGCCTTCTAATGGACATCATGCTCCCTGCTGTTTTCTTTCTTAGATTTCATGATTCAGATGCCAACACAAGGCTCAACCTTCAGAATCCAATTTTTTTTTAACTTCTTATGATACAGTGTAAGATATCAAATAATCATTTTCCCTCTTGCAACTTGATGAGGTTTTCTAGGCTTATTAGGCTTATTGCATAGTTGCTTTTTATGTATGTATGTATGTATGTATGTACGTATGTTATAGCAGGCTCAGCCTGCCCTGGGGGTGCAGCTGGCATAGCATGTGCTGCGGATTGAACCGAGGTCCCTGTGGTTGCCTAAGCTTGCTTAAGCAGGTGTTTTAGACTGCTGAGCTATCTCGTCATCCCCTAAAACCCAAATATTGATCGGCTTTCATAGCATTCCTATGCTAAGCATGGAGGGCTTCCTGTTCTGCCACCAACACCTCTGAGTGTGCTCACCTCCCAAGGGGCAAGTCCTCACCTTTGCAGGGACTGTCACCTCTGCTTCCCAGGGGGCTCAGGAAGCTCTTCCCCTTCCTGCCCCCAGCAGCACCAGTCACAAAGCCCTGGACCAAGGAGCCACCTCTATGAGAACTGGCCAGGGACCACAGGGCCAGGACCGGGCGCCTGGATACTCAAGCCAAGGAGCTCTGGTGCCCAGCAGAACATTGACAAGGAGCCACATAGGGGGCCCCCAGGAGATAGTGCCAAGTCCCTGGGCACCGGCGTGCCAGTCCACAACGGACCCAATGCTGGTTCACCACAGTCCTAGTCCCCCACGGGCCCGGGCCACCACGCGTGCTGACAGGCCCCGGGATTAGTGTCCCAGACAAGGACAGGTTGGACCCCACAGCGCGAGCTGGCACCGGCGCTGCGCGGTCGGTAGCAAGGCGTCCCCGCGTCCGAGTCCAGCCCCAGCTGTCTCCTTCCCGCTCCACCGCCCGCCCAGGGATGCCGGGGAAGCTAGGAGCCGCCACTCACCGCCATCTGGGCCCGCGTCTGTGTCGCTGCCTGTGAGCCAGGTGGACTCGGTGTCGCGCGTCCAGCTCTCCAGGTAGCGTGGCTCCAGGGCGTCGGCCCGGCTCCCGCCGCAGCCCATGCTCAGCGTCTCAGCCCTTGTTCGGCGACATAGCGACACGACAGAGGCCAAGACCGCCTGCGCCGCCCTGCGACGGCCACAGCCACCGCCGCCACGCTCCGCCGGCCCTGCCCCTCTCCCCCTTCCTTCCCTCCCTGCCCTCCTCTTTCCTGGTCCCCTCCCCTCCCGAGAGCCCCTCCTCCTGGCGAGCTGGTGCGGAGCCTGAGCCCCACCCCCACCCGCTGCTGGGCAGGGTGCGGCCCTCGGCCTGTCTCCCTCGCTCTTGCCCATCCAGCCACCCATTCATCCACCCTTCCTTCTGAGGACCACAGCGCTTGGAAAGGGCCTGCAGACCTGCAGCCGCTGGCTCCGAAAGGGCTGGGACGGGACGTTCCCAAGCGCTGGGGACGGTTCCTTCCAGGACTGCGGGATGGTCAGTACTTTGGGAGCAAAGGACTCAGGAGACAGCTGCTGTGGGGCGCGCAGGGGTGGGGGGAGGCACTTCCGAGAGGTCTCCACACTCCTGGTCCCCCACAGACCCGGGCCATCAAGTCCCTTTCCACCTTTCTCTGGGGTCCTGGGTGCCGCGGGTTCAGGCCTAGAGGGGCAGGCTGCGAATCTGCTGTCTGGAAGAGCCAAGCACTGCTATAAAGGAAAAAGAACTGTTCAAAGCAAAGGGTAGGGTCTGGAAGAATAACTCCTCTGACCAGGAGGCACCTATGACGCGTGTGAGGGACTGGGCCTGCCGCCGTGAACGCCGTGGACTGCGCACACGCCCGGACACGCAGCATGTAGCTATGGTGCTCCTGATCTCCGAGTCATGTGTGGATTTGCACCAATGACACCTTTGAACCCATTTGTGAACCAAGTCCAGAGCACTACCCAGGACGTGGGATTATGCCCCCAAGCTGCTGCTGCGTTGTTGGCGCAGCCAGCATTTAGTGAGAGCCCGTGTGCCTGAGCACTGGACTTCGGCCAAAGAGGGTCTGGCTTAGGGCCAATCGTCAGGTCCCTCCCGGGTACTATCCAGGAAGCACAGAACAGAAACCACGGCCCCACCTCATAGGGCTGAGCCCCACGCCCAGTGCAGCTCCCAGGGTGAAGGGGGTCCCTGGGGTCCTTTCTGCTGTTCCCTTGCCCCACACAGGAAAGCATAGAGGTTTCAGGCAGCAACTGGGACCTTACATTATGTCCCCTATAGGTGAAAAGGCGCACACACACACACACACACACACACACACACACACACACACATGATTTTGGTTGGATTTTGGGTGCCTTGTGAGTTACCTAAGAACCCAGCTGAATTACTGGGTTAATAAGAGGAGCGGTATGAATACTTTCACCACTGTCCCAGGGCTCCAAGCCTGGAACCCAATAGAGTGGTTTCAATTAGAGGAATAAGCTGAGGAAGCACCATCATATAAAGATCAAGGAAATCGTCAAGGGTGCAGGGTGTTCTAGGGAACGGGTTCATCTTCTCTGCAGAACACACAGCTCTGTGGAACACACTGAGGAGCTACGCTGGAGGGGTTTGGAGATGAAGAGGGGGAGCAAGGTTGTCTGTCATGGATTAAGTCTGGCTGTCCCCCAAGAGCCTCATCCGCTCGTAGTGGGGCTTTTGGAAGGTGACAGGCTTGTGGAACTCCTAGGTGACCGGCTGTTGGGAGTGGGGTCCAGCTGGACAGGCTGGTCTTAGGGGCACAACCTGAAAGGGCTGACCTCCCCTAGCTCCTCCCTCCTGCCCTGCCATGCACCGCCTCTCCTGTGCAATGCTATTCTGCCAGGCCACTCTGCCGGGGAGCCGGCCAGCTAAGGACTGAAACCTCTACAAACCATGAGCCAAATAAACCTCTCCTCCTTTAACTTTGGGTGTCAGATGTTGGGTCTCAGTGACAGGAAAGTGACTAAGATATCACTGGTATTCCAGAGACTGGGAAACAAAGCTGCAAGACGGAAATTGAGGTAAACAGACGCATGAGGCTCAGTCGGTGCCTGAAGGAGGCACCAAGGGAACAAAAAAAGGTGGCTGAAATGGGAGTCTGTGAAGGTAGGCTGGGTGCAGGGAATGGAGGAACAGGAAGGACCCTGGAAGACCTCTGACCCCACTGTAGCAGGCTCCAGAAAGTCATGTTCTACCCGCTGTCCCCGGGTACCTGCATAGCACCCTGAAAGGCCAGGCCCCCGAGAAGTCTGCGAGTTCCTTCAGAGTTCTGTGCTGAACACGGTCCGACTCAGCACCAGGTCCCAAGCTTCTCTAGGAGGAAGCCGAGGTCTCGCTGACCTTCAGCCGGGCTCAGTGGAGCGCCTTCCTACTGGGGACGCTCGTCAAAGACTTTCTTCATGGGTGGATGGATGACTGGGAACACAAAATGTGGCCGACAGCACTTGTCCTAAGGCTCATCTCTGGATCTGATGCTTGGCTCTGCCGCTTCCCAGCTGGTGGCCCTGTCAGACTACTTAACTCCCACCCGCCTGTTTCCTCATGTATGCGTGGGCCTGTGTGCGTACAGAGGTCCTAGACAAGCGCCTGGCACATGGAGACCACTCGGTGTTGTCACCACACTCCTGGGGCAAGGGACACCAAGGACATCTTTCTCCCTGAAAGAAAAGTCCCTAAAATTATGACTTGTCCCCCCGTACAACGACATGGGTGAATTTGCTTGGCACGATGCAGAGCACTGCTAAAGGAAGAGTCACTTCTTTTTTTCCTTGCTTCTGATGTTACTACTGACAGCCTTCCTGAAGGGGGAACTCCTGGCTGCTGTTCCTACGTCACGCTGGTACGTAGCACAACATTCTGAGTTCTTCCTCACGGAGCTCCTCCTTGGCCACAGACAGCGAAGTTCTGAACACACGGAGGTGCAGCAGCTGACCGGCCCCCAGGGTTTCCTCACGAGGAATCCTCAGCTGAGAAGTATGCAGAGCTGCCCAGAGCCAGAGTCCGTTAGCCCTGCAGAGCGGAGCTCTCCGCCAAGGCCCCAAGCTCCAGGCACCTGCTCTCTGCTCTTTTACTTCCAGGTCTCTGGTTGGGGTTGAATTTTCTCCCAAATTCAGTAAATTTCAATAAGAAAATGAGAATGTATGTGTCTTAGTTACTTTTTACTCGTTGCTAGGACAAATACCTGACACTCAAAATGAAGGAAGGAAAGGTTTATTTAGCTCACAGCTACTGGAGTTTTCAGTCCATATTCGGCTGGCACAAGACTGAGTGGAACAGAGCAGAGAGCATGCAATTCATGGTGGCAGAATAGCAACAATCACAACAGAGGCAACCAGCCAACCAAGGGAGCAGAGAGCAATGGCAACAGCTTGAGTCTGTCTCTCTGTCCCTCTTTATATTCCAATCAGGCTCTCTGCCTTAGGAGAGTAGTAGCTACGCTATGTGATGGGATCCTCAAGAGGAAGCGGCTTTAGGACCCCATGGTAGGCACCAGTCATGGCTTGTTTCTATGGAAACTGGAATGAGGCCATCAGGGCTCTGATGCGCGGGCCCCAGGGCCTTAGTCCTCTGGCCCAGCGTTCCTGGGCTCTTCCTGGCACTGGGAGGAGAAAGGGGACCTTTGCTAAAGCAGTGGCTCAGCAATGCCTGCATAAGCCTACTGGACAGGGGTCCAGAGAGTGGCAGGGCCTCACCAGTGGCTGTGCCCCTGCTACTGCTTGTGTTTAAATGCCCCCCAAAGCCTATGTGGTCAGAGGGGGACTTGGCAAAGGCGGCTGGATCTAGAGCATGTGGTGCTGGGACCAATTCATGGTGCAGTGCTGGGCTCAAGGCGCTAGGATTAAGGGCATGACTGCTTCCTGCCCCAACAAGATACAAGGGGCAGAGGTCACTGTTAAAATCCCAGGCTTGCTTGCTGCTTGCCTACCTTCTGCCCACCATGAACTGTCTCTCCTGCAATGCCCCCCTGCCGTGCCACCCTGCCTTGGAGCCAGCCAGTGATGGACTGAAACTCCTACCAACTGTCCGCTGAATGAACCCTCCCCACCTTAGCCTGTGCGTGTAAGATATTTGGTCTTTATGACAGGAAAAGTACCCAGCACACCCCCAAGTTAAAGAGGGGTGCAAATGGGGCTCAGCAGCGGTGGCAGCGCTGGACACCCGGCGCAGACCCTCCTGCCTCAGCTCACTCCATGCCCACCGCTCCCAACTCACACCCAGAGGCCCAGCCTCCTAGAGGACACTAGGAGCTTCCACAGAGGATCCCAGCAGGTCCCAACCTGGCTGCCTGAGGAGGGCCCGAGGTGGCACTCCCAAACACAAAATTGATTGTGCATCTCGCTTTTGGAGGAAAATGTCAAGAGGCGTCATGCGACAGGTGCCTAGTCATGCATCCAGGCACACACCTGTCATCACAGCACTCAGGAGGCTGAGGCAGGAGAACCATGAGTTTGAGGCCACCTCAGGCTGCAGAGAGTGATCTCAACGTTGCCTTGAAGTACACGGTGAGACTCTCTCAAAAAGATAAATTAAAAAATAAATAAATAGCGAGGGGCCAGAGAGATAGCTCTGTGGCACAAGCACCTGCCTGGCAAGTGCAAGGTCACGAGTTCAAAGCCCGTCCCCGAAAAAAATAATAATAATAAATAAATAAATAAATAAATAGCAACTGCATTTCCCAGGACATGAATTGTACACATACAGGTCCTCAGCAAAGATCAGAACAAACCAAATGAAAATAAGAAAGAAAAACAAAATAATAAAATGGCAAGAAGACAAAAGGGTTTTCATCTGGTTTAAGAGGTTACAAAAGCTGAGTGCAAAGCAGGCAGAAAGATAGGAGAGAAAGAAAGAACAGAAAGAAGTCAGATATCTTACCACGGATCCGACATGGGGAGTGGAATTCCACTGTAGGCTGCAGCGGTCCCATTCGTTCCTCTGCCCTCAGTGATTTTTTTTTTTTTTTTTTCTGGGAAGGGTCTATAGGGTGCTCTGGGTCTCACTCTTAGATCAGACTCATACTGATCATCTCTTTACAGCCTCCCCAGAGCTGAGATTACAGGCACACGCCACCATGCCCGATTTCGGGAATTTTTAGTTTTTAATTCCAAGCTAGCCACTGGTCAGGGGAAGCAAAGTCTAGGTTTGGAAAAGTTGCTGTGAAATTATTATTATTTTTTTATTTTTATGTTGTGTTTTGTTGTTTATTTATTTATTTATTTATTTATTTATTTATTTTTGTCTTTTTGAGACAGGGTCTTGCTATGTAGTTCAGGCTGGCCTTGAACTCACTTTTATAGCCCAGGCTAGTCTCGAGCTCACACCAATCCTCCTGCCTCAGCCTCCCTCAGTGATCTTTAAGTCACATTCCTATGAGAACAGCAGCCAGGTCGAGACTTCAAGCCCTTCCGGCAGCCTTGAAGCCCTCTGGGGCTCATGCCCAGGGTCCTTGATGACAGCCAGACAGAGTCCAAATTTTCATTTCACTACAGCTGCAGCCAAGAACCGGCATATCTCCTCCTGGACAGCAAGGGCAGCTGTGGGTCCCAGGATGTGAGCATAGATCCGGAGAGCACTTTCCTACAAGACCAACTTGACAGCGAAGTCTGGAAACCCAGGGAAGACTTGGCGGAGCATAACCATCTTCTCGCCCTCAGTGCCACCCCTGTGACCCCTGACCCCACACCAGTGAGCTCCTAACACTCCCTCTGCCCTCTTCAATCAGAGCAGAAGTGTTCAAGTAATTTGCAAAATGTTACTATGTAGATCAGGAAGGCAAGGACTGGAGCTCCGAGGTCATAGTCTATAAACACGGACTGTCACTTTCTTTTTATTTTTCTTTTGAGACAAGGCCCCACTGGGTCACCCTCGTGCCGCCAGGCCTGGCCCACTTCTCTTCAAGCACAAGGAAGACTGGATCGCAGTGTCTCCGCGGGCTGGAAGAAGGAGTCCCTGGCGCCAGCTCCTGATGCCCTCCGCCTGTGACCTGCGGAGATGCTGATGTGTGTCTGTCCTTGGCCGCCATGATAACAGGATGCTCTGGGCAAGTTCCAGACAACCCCATATTCAGGGGCAATTAACTCCAAGGTCAGAGCTTCTCGCAGTCCTGGAGGCTGGGCCGTCCAGGCCCTAGGTGCTGGGGCTGTGAGATGGGAGGTTGTCTTCCTCTCCCAGGATGGCGCCCTCCCGCTGCCTTCTAGTGCTGGACCAGGTGGGAGCAGCAGCTGGCGGCCCTGATCTCTTCTTTGCGGATAGGTTCCAGGCCAAGTATAAATTGCTGAATTATTAGGGTGGCTGAAGCCCAAGGTCAACAGCGTATCTTCCCAGCGACCACCTGCTCCTTCTACCCACCCCAGCCCTGGATACAGCTTCCTTTTACCTTTCCCCAAGCAGCTCCCTTTATCACCAAACCTGCCCCTCAAACTTTGCTCTTAGCAAAAATCCGTGTAACCCCAGTGTCCTTTGTCTCAGGTCAGAGGACCCCTCCCGTCTTCATGGGTCCTCTCTGCATCCTCGATAAAGGCTTTTTCTTTTCTTTTGTCTCCCTGCTGTGCTGAAAAACTAACATTTTCCTCTGCTTCTTTTCTTCCACCCTCTTTTCCCTTCCCTCTGTTTGTACAAGGAATTGCGGGGAGGGCCAGGTGCTCAGGTTAGCTCAGTGGTTTAAGTATCTGTGTAGGCAATCCCAGTCAGGCACAGGGGGAGGCGGTTCAGTCCCCACACCTATCCTTAAGGCAGCCTGAGCCAGCCAGAAAAAGAATCTTTTTCAACTTTAAAAAGATAAAAATTAAAAAAAAAAAAAAAAAAAAAAA